>PVKB01006118.1:0-73737 GCA_004027205.1 Ctenodactylus gundi | reverse complement strand
GTGCTGGGATTATAGGTGTGTACCACAACGCTCAGTTTATGAGGTACTTGAGAATCAAACTCAGGGCCTTGCACTCACTAGGCAAGCTCTGTAACTGCTGTGCTATTCCTCTAGCTCCAAGGAAGTTCTTCTTGAAAGAAGCAGAAGAGTACTTTCAGTTTTGGTTCTATTTATTTCATCATTGAATTTGTTGACAGTACAGGCACATTCCTTTCTCATGATTTTTTAATGCTACAAAAATGTATTTGGTAAGGTACTGAGCACAGTAAGTACTATTAGCACCTGGATGGTCCTACACCTTCCTTGTTATTCTGGATGTCATATCCTGCTTTCCTCAATGTGAGCACTAAATAAATAAGGTAAAATAAAGACCTGGATGCCAAAGGGGGCACTGACACTAGGCTTTAAAGATAATGACAAGATGATACAGCCTCGGAAAGGAGGGAAAGGACAGGAGGAGGCAGCAGGGCAAGGCAGCTCGGCATGCATGGTGAGGAGCCTGCACCCTCCATTACCTCAAGGAATCCTAGCTCATCCAAGAAACTTCTTATGTATGTGATGATCTTAGAGCGGATGATAAATTTTTGCCTCACGAAGTCATTCAGGATCAGGTCCAAGTATCTCTGACGATACCTTGTTTCCTAAACCAAAAGCAGCCGTTAGCAATCACTGGTTGGATCCAGTGGTACGAATAAACAAATGGAATTCTCCATGGTGCCTCAGCAAGTGGAACAGCGAGCTTACCTTGTCCTTGAGGCCAAAGTGAAGGTGCGGCAGCATATGCAAGCAGGGGGACAAGAGTGTGATCTCATAGGGAATGATGCTCAGCTCACCCTTCTTGGTTTTCCCAGGATTCCCCTCAACTCCAATGATGTCTCCCCGACGCAGTTTGTTATTGATATGAATAAATTCTTCCTCTGATTTATAATTCCTGGGTAGAAGAAATGCAACTCAATAGAGAAGGGCTCAAACTAATACCGAACACTGGCTTCCTTTGGTACCCTTACTCAACTGTTACTTCCTGTTAATTTGAGCCCCGAAAGACTCTCAGATTCAAGGGAATTTGTTAAAAAGACTTCTCTTTTATTTTTACTCTCATAAGACTTCAGAATAGTCTCTGCTTTTTAGATAAGCAGGTGGTTTTTTTATTTATATTTTTCTCAACCTTACTCAGCAATGTTGCCCTCCTTCTTACCTTAACTTCAAATACCATAAGAAAATAAAACTGAAACAGCTTCTGTCCCCCAACTGTGTGGCTCTAAGTCAGCAGAAAAGAGTCCAGAATTGTGTGATTTTATGCACCTGGAATTGGCCATGACTTGTAACTTGACCCCCTCTCCTCGAAGGTCGTAAAAGATGAGCTTTCCCCCAGAAGCTCTTTTGGCGTGGATCCTACCTAGAAGAAAGAACAGCAAAGTGCTGACAGAACTGCAAGCCATTTCACGGTGTCAGTGACAAGCCACCTCCCTGCCAGCATAAACGAGGACAACCTAACAGTGGCCTGAGGTTTCAGCCCTGACTTGTTTTTCATGTAAGTAATCCTATTAAAACCTCTCAAAATTGTGTGGGAAGATCTGGCTTCAAAGATGCTCACTAGATTCCTAGAGGACAGCAGTATTGGTGGGAACACAGAGTTTATATCTTCCTGAATCCTCACATAAAAACTGAAAGTATACGTAGTTAGGCAACTGTAAACACTAATGGATGAAGTTATGTAGGAAAACTTCTACAAGAACCCTCAAATATAAGCAGGAGGAAACCACTAAGAATTACACGACTCGGACTTCTGGTTAAGATGGCGGCCAAGTAACAGAGTTGCACAGTATCTGCACATGGACCCACTTAAGCCATCCCAGGGCAGCTACAAATGGCTGGGAGCTGCAGGCAGCTGCAGACGGGAAAGCCCACGAGGAGCCCAGAACATACCACAGAGATAGGAGAGGAAGGAGCACAACAACTGACAAAAGGCCACGGGAAGGTCAGAAATCCTGAAGACATACTGGAAGTGGAGAAAAACAGCAGCAGCCGACTGGGCGCGGCCCAGAGCTGTCAGCACCCCCAGACCACAGATGAAGGAAAGCCCCAAGTCCAGAACCTCACACAGAGGTAAGTGCTGACTTGGGAGACGTGGGAATTGTCAGCAGCTGGTAGCCCTAGCCTGTGAAAAACGAACCTGCAGGTAGTACATACTACAAATGTAATGTGAGCTCCCCCTAGAAAAGGCCTTCAGGAGCCCCATCAGAAACAGTGCTCGGCAGCCATAAGAGGTAATGATGTAAGCAGGAGCCATTAAAAAAAAAAAAAAAGAGCCCAAGACTGAACTGATTTAACGACAGCTCAGAAGAGTACGCTGGGGCTTTTGGGGTCACTTTTAAGCAGTGCCTAAGAAGAAACTAACACAAGAGGCAGTTGCAGAAAACAGAAAGAGGCCGTGGACCTTCTGAATAGCTCAGTGTAGTGGGAGCAAGGGTGGAGAGGCACACCCTCGGGGAAGGAAGCAAGGTCAGGAGGGAAAGCTTTGCTGAAGGGGTCAGAGGTGAAAAAGAGAACTCAGAGGCCATCACACTGTTAGGTCTGCCCTCACTGCCTACTTCCAGCACAGATCTCAGAGGAATTGCAGCTCCCCCAGCAGAGCATCATAGCCATTCAAAGAAAGCTCTCACCTAGGCCTTTAGAGTGAAGTTCCTCAACAACAGAAACATGGGAAGAAGGTAAGGCAACAGGACACCCACGGAGGTGCCTGAGACCCCAAAACTAAAGTCATGAGCCCTGAAATAGTGGAACTCATAGGGAAGGAAGTCAAAAAACAAATAAATGAGTAAATCAACCAGTTCAAACAAGATATTCTCAAAGAAATGCAAGCCTTGATCAGAGGGCTTAAAGAGGAACTTAATAATCAAATAGTGGTCTTAATAGAGACAAAGCTCACTGAGCATATTGAAGCCACAAATAAAAAGCTAGCTGAGGTAAATAAGGAAATGTAAGATATGAAGGAACATTTTGATAAAGTGAAAATATGAAATCTAGATGAAATTCCGGATATAAAAAAATATATGTGAAAGCAGGGGAAGAAAACTCTAATATTACTAGGACAGAATTTCAGACCTTGTAGATAAGGTTGAGGAAATAAGATGTATATAGGCACAACTACAAAATTAGAAATGAACAAAGTAGCTGGTTACAACAGCTGATGGATGATTCAAAACAATCTCAGAATTATGGGTGTTGAGAGGAAGAGCAGAAGACAGCTCTGAAGGTGTAAAGAATTTATTCACTGAAATAGTGCAAAAAATTTCGCTAATCTAGAAAAGGAAATTATTTTTCAAGTACAAGAAGTTTAAAGAACATCAAATAACTTCAACCAGCAACAAGATTCACCAAGTCACATCATAACCAAAATGTCAAAAATAAAACATAAAGAGAAGATATTAAAAGCCCCAAGAGAAATCAGGCATTATTCTATCAAGGCAAATCCATTCGAATAACTACAGATTTCTCTATGCAAGCTTTAAAGGCTAGGACAGCCTTGAGCAAGATCTTTCAAGCTTTAAAAGACAGTTAATGTTTACCCAGGCTGTTATATCCAGCAAAATAAACCCTGAAAATTGAAGAAGTAAAAAGTTTTCAAAGAATCCCTAAACAAATTTGTGAACACTCGCCCAGCATTACAGAAAATACTTGCAGGAATCTTTGAGAGAGACAGAGAGATAAGCAGCACTAAAAACATGGTGGAAAGGAAGCACCTAAAGAAAACACATATCAAAAAATAGGCTGGTATTTGAGTTATTTGATTGGTATCCTTCTAAAACAGTATCAACTCTCATAAAATCTGTGAATCTTCTCCCATAATTATTGTTTTTAGTAGTATATAGGATGTAAAACATAACAATTACATTCAACATAGGGAACTGGTAGAAAACACTTAAAAATATGTATGCATGAAATTGGGGATGGATAGTTAGGTAAAATGATAAGCCAAATCTGGTAAAATGTTAATAATTAGTGAAATGTAAATAAATAATTTATGAAAGTTATTAAAAAATTCTGAAATACTTAAGCATGTCACTCTATATATTGCTTTAAGTGCAGTATACTTATGTGATATGTGGCAATTCGATATAGACTTAAGTTCATTTAATGTAGTGATTCACTCATTTGGTCTTAGCTGTAAGTTTATCCTAAGAAAACTGACAGATGCAATGACAACCTGAATGTCTTTTGAATGTACAAATATTTACTTTTCAGTACTTGGCTAATGAATTTGAAATTTAACTTCTCTCTTTTTCTTTCTCATGTT
This sequence comes from Ctenodactylus gundi, assembly GCA_004027205.1. Taxonomy (NCBI): domain Eukaryota; kingdom Metazoa; phylum Chordata; class Mammalia; order Rodentia; family Ctenodactylidae; genus Ctenodactylus; species Ctenodactylus gundi. Next base: position 69,440 of record PVKB01006118.1, on the reverse strand, counting down.
TTCTACCCTTATGAATTTCATTGTCATAGTTCTCTTCTTATGTAGGCTGCTGGGCGAAGCCACACTAAAGAATCTCAACAAAGATACAGTAAGATACAGAAAAAAAGAACTTTGGGCAAATCACCCAAATAACAGGCTCTGTTGGACGCAGAGGAGAGGCATCAAGATATGGCCATTGCAGCCCATCCTAGGAGTGGGAAATGGAACTAAGAAGTGGTGATTTGAATGGTAAAGTGAGTCCGATGGCGAAGACTGAATATGTTAAATATTGCCTGATTTCTGATTTGAGAAACCCAGAAGAACCAAATGAGTATGATAGTGGGAGTTACAAGGTGATGGGGAAGGCATTGGAGGGCCAAAAATGGGGAGGGAAAGGGATTGTAGCACTTATAGCTCCCAGTATTTTTCTAAACCTAGCAGCCAAACTATTCTTTTGGAGACAGGGTCTTGCCCTATTGTCCAAGTTAGTCCTTCTCACTATGTAGCCCAGGCCAGCCTTCAACTCATGGCAATCCTCCTGCCTCAGCCTCCTGGGATTACAGGTGTGTACCATAAGCTTAACCTTGTTCTCTTCTAGGATAAGACCATCAAACAGGACAGGGAAAACAAGAGATAAAGGAAAGAAAGACCAATAAAATGAGAAAGGGAAAAAAATAAATCAAAGTGGGAATGGGGAAGAGAATGCTTTTACATTTCTGAATTTTCACAAAAACAGGAAGGAGAAGTGTGAAGTTGAAAAACTAAACCAAGATTCCTTTTCCTATTCAGAAAAACTAATTTAATTTAAGAATAAAGCAACATAAAGTAAAAGCAAGTGAGGTTGCCAGGACCAGCAGCACAAGCTTAAAATCCCAGCATTCTGAGAAGCTCTAACCCAGCCTGGGCAACTTAGCAAGAACCTGTCTCAAAAATCAAAAATAAAAATGGGCTGGGGGTATAGTTCAATGTGAAAGCCCTGGCACTGACCCTGATAACCCAGAAAAGGGTGGTGAGGTTAAATATAATTCAAAGTTGTTAAACAGATAGAGAAAGTTGGGTGTAGTGGTTCACATCTATAATGTTAGCACTTAGGAAGCCAGTCAAGAGAATCTTGAGTTCAAGACCCACCCGGGCCACTAGCAACACCCTGATTAAAAAAAAAAAATGCAGGAGCTGAGAGTATAGCTCAACAGTTAAAATGCTTGCCTTGCGGGGCTGGAGGAACGGCTCAGCAGAATCCAAAGAAACAAACAAAATACAGCAATATAGCTGGGGACTAGAGACCCTTTCTCAAAACTACCACCACCGCCACCAACAATAAAAATATAATTAGCTGGGTGTGGTGGTGTACACCTATAATCCTAGACACTTGAAAGGCTAAAGCGGGAGGATCACAAGTTTGAGCTCAGCATGGGCAACTTAATGAGATTCTATTTGAAAACACGCAAGAAAGGATGGAGAGCTGGGTGTGGTGGTACACACCTGTAATCCCAGCACTTGGGAGGCTGAGGCAGGATTGCTGTGAGTTCAAGGTCAGTCTGAGCTATATGGTCAATTTAGGACTGGTCTAGACTAGAGCGCAAGACCCCATCTCAAAAAAAAAAAATGAAAGAAAGAAAGAAAGAAAGAAAAGTATGTCCTGATAACTAAACCATAATGACTAATGGAAAGATATATTTTAGTAAAATTACTGGGTTCTAAGGAAATCTTGTGGGCCATTTAGATATCTCCAGGGCTTCTTTCTGGGCAGCAGAAGTATGGGTAGTTAAACATGTTCCTCCTTGCTTCTTTGAATGCCCTAAATTTTTTAAAATAACAAATAGTTTTACTATTATTTTAAGAGGAGTGAGGCAAGAAAAAGATGAAGTTTTACAATATATTTTGAGACAGGATCTTGCTCTGTAGTCCATGCTGGTCCTGAACTCACTATGGAGCCCAGGTTAGCCTTGATATAGGCAATCCTCCTGCCTCATCCTCCCAAATGCTGGGATTATAGGCATGAGGCACCATGCCAAGCTTTATGTGGTGCTGAACCCAGGACCTTGAGCCTACTAGACAAGTGCTTGAACCTCTGTGCTATTCCTCCAGCCCAAGATGAACTTTTCAAAAATTAAGTAAGAGACCACACAAGATACCATAACTTAAAAAAAATAACTATTTTAGAAATAGTCTCAGTGCAAAGGATTATCAGGACAAAGACTAGAATTCTTAGGTGCCTGAGCCTACTGATGACAGAAAGTCATCTAGGAGCACTAAGAACCAGCAGCAGCCTCAGATCAAGTTTTCCTCAGAGAATGCTCCCTTCTCACTGGCATCAGTTCACTGGGAAAGGAATCCATTCCTCAGGACTACTTTTTTTTTTTTTTTGGAGACAGGGTCTTGCTCCGGAGTCCAGGCTGCTCCTGAATTCACTAGGTAGCCTAGATTAGCATTTGACTCCCAGCAATCCTCCTGCCTCCGCCTCTCTGAGTGGTGGGATTACAGGCATGTGCCATAATGCCCAGGTTTATGTGGTGCTGGGGAACTGAACTCACGGCCTTGTGCTTGTTAGGCAAGTGCTTTAATCTAGATGTGCTATTCCTCCAGCTCCTGCTCTACTTATTGAATAGATATAATGGTACTGCCTCAAGTTAAGTGGCTTCAAACACATCCCACATGAGCAGGACTGAACCAGACCCTGCTTTGTGGTGCTGACAGGGCTGGCCTGCTGTGGGCTTCACAAAGTGCCAGGGCATCTTCCTACCTGCCACCTTTAAGGTGATGTCAGTCAGGTGGTCCCCGGGCTGCAGATGACTGTACTCCTGGATGAAGTGAGTGAGGGAGACGTCTACATGGAACTTGTGCGGGTACGGATCCTCCCCACTGACCTTTAGTTGGTGGACAGCTTGACTGCGGATCTTGTAGTATTGCTGTTAAAGAGAGGAAGGGAGAGAGTGAGTCAGTCCTTGGGAAGCTGGCACGGTTAGACCGATGGTCCATCTGGCAAAATACTGTATTCTGCCGCTGAGTGGTCCCAACACACCGAGGTTTTCTCTAACTGAGGTCTCTACACCCTGGAAACCATAGAATTGAACATGAAATGACACTTGCACTTAATACAATTTTAATTGGTGCAGGTGGTCTTGGTTACCACTTCTGTGGACTGCACGTACGTGTTATTTCCTACTACTCTTCTGTCTCTGACCAGACATTACACTTTCCCCCAGGACAGGCCATGGGGACTGGAGGATATAAGTATGGAATGTCTGGGCTGAGGGAGTACCTCAGTGTGAAAAGCACTTGCCCAGCAAGCACAAAGTCCTGAGACTGATTCCCTAGCATGACACAGGTGGGCATGGCTGAGCACACCTGGAGTCCCAGCACTTGGCAGGCTGAGACAGGACTGCCATGTGTTCCAGGATAGCCTGGGCTACATTGTGAATTCAGGACCAGCCTGGGACTAGAGTGAGACTTATCTCAAAACAAACAAAATAATATGGAATGTATTACATCAAGGACCGTCTAATTATTCTGATGAAATTTCTTAACTTTGCTGTTGCAATGGGAAAGTAGCCTCAGATAAATGTAAATATAATGGGCCTGGCTTTGCTCCAATACATTTTATGTACAAAACCAGAAAGAAAAAAGGGTATACAGTGGGGATGTCCAGAGGTGGATTTTATCTCTGGGATGTATTTTTTTAAATCACAAGTAAATTCTAATCAATTCTTTTTTGACACTTGCACTTAATACAATTTTAATTTGTTGTTGAGATAAGGTATTGCTCTGCAGTCTAAGCTAGTTTTGAAATCACTATGTAACCCAGGCTGGCCTGAACACAAAGCAATTTTCCTGTCTCAGCCTCCCAAGAACTAGGATTACAAGTGTGTGCCACCATTCCTGCCATTAATTCATCTTTAAGGAGATTCATTCTCATTCCCCACCTTCTCCCTACTACTCTGTATCCTTTTCTTTCTTTTTTTGTGGTGCTGGGGACTGAACGCTGAGGCAAGTGCTCTACCACAGAGATACAACCCAGCCCAAGGGAGACAGTCTCTATTGAGCCCAAAGAAGATTAATTAGTCACAAAGCAGTACTGGATTCTCCGAATTGCCTGATGGGAGTTGATATAAAAAAATTAGGGCCTGTGTCTTTACCGGATGGATGGAAGCACCCTAACCCTTACACACTGGGAGTGACCCAGGGGCTAGAGACTATTCCAGTCCCTATTTACCTCCTTAGTCACTAGTCTCTCTTACTGCCTAGTCCTAAGGAACCTGCCAAGGACACTTTCCTGTGTCCAGCCGTGCCAGTGGCCCAAAGGACTCACGTTTGGGTCCAGGCTCTCTTCCTCAGTGCCCACACCATTGTCAGTGGTGTGGTTGGTGGCAGCGGTGGTGGCCTGGCTTAGCTGTTTCTCACTGAGCTCCTTCTGCTTGGCCTCCTTCTCTGCCACTTTCTTCTCAGCTTTCAGGCGTCTCTTTAGCTCACTGTTGGGAAGATGAAAGCGTTCAATGCCAAGTTGTCTGCAGAGCTCTGTACCTTCTACCCAGAGACATTTTTTGAAAACATCAACAGCTTGGGAGAAAAGGTCTTGCTCAATTCTATACTCCCAAATCTCACACTCCATCTCTAGCCTCATAGCATCTTAGTCACTCAACTCTGTACAGGAAAGAGACAAAGAAAAAAGCTTACATCACATACATAAAAAATCGTGTTCAGTCTGTTTCCACTCTTACTTTGGTATTAGAGACCAACTAAAACCAAGACATACCAGGACAGAGAAAATTCCTGCAGAAGAGGTGTTTGCTGAATTTCCTAGGTTGTGGAGTTCCTTGATACAAGGGGCTGAATCCCCCAAAGGTGAGATTCCTAAGGTTTAGCCCCATTACACAATAAGGTAGGAGGACTGCTGTGAGTCTGAGGCCACCCTGGGCTACACAGTGAGTACAGACAGGATCAGTCTGGTCTATAAAGTGGGACCCATCTCTCTCTCTCTCTCTCTCACACACACACACACACACACACACACACACACACACACACACACACACCACAAGCACTCTGTCAACACTAGTTCCACTTTTCCCACTGGAGCCTGTCTTTAATAACAACTCAGAGTACCACAATATACAAAGCAGCATACTATAGTACTACAGGGGATATAGAATTTTTTCCGAGAATATCTTAGGACTCAGTTCTGACATACCTACATGACCTTGAGCAACCGACTTCAATCCTCCCCACCAGGAAAATGAGAATAAGACATGTTCCTACCAGTTGCTTGATAACTGAGAAGTTGTAAAGGGATGACTCTATTCGTAGCCCTCAGTTAACACCTAGGCAGCCCTCGTCACCCTAATTCTTCACTCTGCAGTCTAGGGCAGAGACCATCCATATTTGTAGATTTATATTCATTTCTTTTCTGATCTAGTCTTTCATTGTTCAAATCTAGTCTTTCATTGTTCAAATACTTATTACCTGAGAGTCAAAAACCAAAACGATGAACAATGCAGTATCCATTATGATCTGAACTTGCTATCTCAACTCAGAAACAGTGGGAGATTTTCATTATCCGAAGAGAATTCATGAGGTTTTTTTTTTTTTTTTTTTTTTTTTTGAGACAGGGTGATCTCACTCAGTAGTCCAGGCTGATCCTGAGCTCACTATGTAGTCCAGGGTGGCCTTGAACTCACAGCAAACCTTCTGCATTAGCCTTTTGAGAGGTAGGATTACAGGCATGTGCCATCACACCTGGCTTATGTGGTGCTGGGAAACTGAACTCAAGCACTCTAATCATTGTCCTATTCCTGGAGCCCTATGACCACTTTTCAAAACTGCTAATGATAATTGAGTGTTCTGCAATATTGAATCATGACAAAAAACTCAAGCCACACGTACATACGGTATAGCTTTCAGACACCTTTCGTTTTCAGTGAATTTCAGGTAATTTTTTAAAATTAAGGATTTGATCATCCTTGAAGCAAGAAAAACGGATTCTGATGATTTCAAAGTGGGCAATTCTTTCTCGATAAAAGTGAGAAAGATAATCTTTCTAAAAATGTATTCTAGATGTATAATACTGTAATTAAGTGAGTGGATATGAAGGCTATGTAGTTCTTTCCAGGATCAGGACAAACTTATTTCTACTCAGGCATTGTTTCTGAATCAATCCTCAGACCAGTCAGAAAAAGTCTTAAATATAGCCCTAAAACTAGAAACAAGAGCAAAGAAAACTCTAAAAGGACAGAAAAAGGAAACAACTGGCATTAGGAACTTTTTATTCAAGCCAGGCACAGCAGTGCATGCCTATAATCCCAACACTCTGGAAGGTTGAGGCAGAAAGATCCCAAGTTTGAGACCAGCCGGGAGAAACTTAATGAGACTCTGTCACAAAACAAAAAAAGGGCCAGGGACATAAGTGCAAAGTGCTGGGTTCAGCCCTAGTACCAAAACAAAACAAAACAAAACCAACAGGAACAAAAAAAATGATTCAAATAAAAGTCCTTTTCTCAGCACTGTTCCGGAATAAGATCCATCAAGTCACCTTAAGACTAAGATTTAAATTTATAAAAAGAAAGTGAGAAAGAACTATTGCTAACTACTTTATTTTCTTAGCAATAAGTTCAAGGCTTATCCAGGGGCTTAACCAGTCATGAACAAAGGAAGAAAAGTATTTTTGCTCCCACAGCAATAAAGAAGGTAACGGGCACCAACCTTCTTTTATCAGAAAGTGGCTTGTCCTTGTGAAGCGCCGTGAAAGGAGCAAGGTGACCCAGTCGAAGCTCCCTCTGACCCCACTCTGCCCAGGAGGTTTGGCGCAGGGACCCCCTAACAAGCCTTACAGCAGCTTGCATCAACATGGCAGAACACCCTGGAATTACTGATTACCACCACCTAGCAGGAGACACAGAGATGTGGGTCAGATGGGACACACAGTATATACCCAACCCAACCTTTTTTTTTTTTTTTTTTGGTGGTGGAGGCTCTGGAGACCAAATCCAGGGCCTTACTCATACTAAGCAAGCACTACACATCTGAGCCACAGCCCCAGTCCCTGTATTACCTGAGTGTCCCATTTAAGACCTAAACTGATGGTAATCTTGTCCATGCTCTCTATTCTGCAACTGTATCAGGCTATGTACATTCTTTGTCCTGGCTATGAAAACAAGGTGCACACTGGGGGTTAGAAAGCAAGTCAATAGGTTCCAGGTAGAAATGGTCACAACAGTCTAGAGTATTGTAGACAAAATGTGAGGCAGTCTCTAAAGCCCTGAAGATTTACAGTTTCTCTCCTGGAGTTAAGATACAATGGATCGCCAACACTAGACAACGATTAAGACCAAGCCACAAAGATGGATGTAGTGGCAGGCCTGTAGTTTTAGCTACTTGGCAGGCTAAGGCAGGAGGATTGTTTGAACCCAGGAATTTGAAACCAACCTATCTAATACAGTAAGATCTGTGCCTCAAAAAAAGAAAGCAAACAGAAGCAACAAGAAGCAACACAAAAGCATCTGCAAGTCAAAGACAAAGACCTGTTTGGAGTTAGAACAAGGAGGAAAGGAAGGACCACAGACTATACTATGTTTCTAACAGAAATACATGGATCATTCTTGTGTTCAAATAAATTTGAGGAGGATTTTTCTTTTGAAAATGAGTCATCTGGGTAGGTTGCCTGCCTGGATTAAACTTGGGGACAATTCCTGACATAGAATGGTAATGGTATTCAATAAATATTTTAGAGCAGGGGGCTGGAGGAATAGCTCAGTGGTTTAATGCTTACCTAACAAGCTCAAGGCCCTGGATTTGATTCCCCAGCAGCACATAAGTTGGGCATGCCTATAATCCAGCATTCAGGGGGCTGAGGCAGAATTGCTGCATGTTCAAGACTAGCCTAGGCTACATCGTGAATTTAGAACCAGCCTAAACTGCAGAGCGTCTCAAAATAAAGAAAGAAGAAAAAGATAGATTTCAGACCAGTAATGTTTCAAGAACAATTAAGAAAAAGATGAAGGGACTAGAAAAATAGCTCAACGGTTAAAGCCCTTGTCTACCGAGCTCAAGGCCGTGCCTTCTATTCCTTCGCACTACATAAGCTGGGCACGGTGGATCATGCCTGTAATTCTGGCACTCATGAGGGTGAGGCAGGAGGACTGCCTGTGTTCCAGGCCAGCCTGGCATGAGGCCCTGTCACAAAACAAATAACTAGATAAATAAAAATAATTTTGAGCCCAGTCTGGACAACTTAGCAAGATTTTTTTTCTGAAAAACAACTGAAATAAGCTGGGGATGTAGCTCAATGTGAAGGACCTTGGCTCCTTCCTCAGTACCACCACTACCGTTAAAAAAAAAAAGGAATTACTAACCATAAATAATTATTTTAATCCATGGTCACTAGACAAATATAAAACTTCAACAATATTTTTAGAAATTGTGAGGCAGAGGATGGAGGAATGGCACAGGGGTTAAAAGGCAAGTGCAAGGCCCTGAGTTGATTCCCCAGCACCACATAAAGCTGAGGCAGGTAGTTTGTCCCAAATCCAAGAACGGCCTGGGCTACAGAGCGAGACCCTGTCTCCGGGGGGTTAAAAAAAAGAGAGAGAGAAAATGTGAGGCCTAGCATCAATCAGTAAGGGCTGTGGAATTACTGACTCGACAAAAATTTTACTTTCGATCTCTGCTTCAGTGCTTGGAATCAGTGCTAGAACACACACTGATTGGGTCCAGCGGATTCTAAATTTTGATTTTGACAGTCCCACTATATTGCCCAAGCTGGTCTCAAATTTGCAATCCTCCTGCCTCAGCCTTCCAGAATGTTAGGATGACATGCTTGTGTCAACAAGCCTGACAGGAATGCACACGTTAGCATGTATTGATCACTCAAGGACCTCGGTTTATTTATTTACTTTTCGAGGCAGGGGTTTGCTCTATAGCCAGCCTGGCCTCGAACTCAGAGCAATCTTCAAGCCTTAGCTACCAAGTGCTGGGATTACAGGTGTGCATCACCACACCCAGTTTATGTGGTGCTAGGGAACTGAACCCAGAGCCTTGGGCTTGCAAGGCAAGCATACTAACCATTGTGCTATTACCCCAGTCCAGGGCCTTGGTTTATTACTCTGAAATAAGGACCTTAACATTTCTCCTGCTTAATTCTAGCTTTGTTCCTGGCACATAAAATTGCTTTAAAAAAGTGGTTTACTCTAAGCCAAGTTTCTAGAAAGGAACTGATTTTTCTCAATTTCCCTTAAAAACCACACTTTAATTGAAATCTTATTTCAGAGGACCTGTGAAATACTGTCCTAAAATTCAATTACTGATATAACATATCGAATTCACTCAATTTCCCCTAAGCTCTAAAGGATTTTTCCAACGTAGCTGGGTGTGTTGGCACACACCAGTAATCCTAGCACTCTAGGAGGCAAGGAAGGAAGACTGCAAGTTCCAATTCAGCCTGGGCAACTAAGGGTCTTAGTGAGACCTTGTCTCAAAAAACAAGAAAAAAGGGCTGGGGGTATAGTTCAGAGCAAAGGCCTTGGGTTCAATCCCCACTACAAAAAGAAAAGAAAGATGTTACCGACATTTATATAAACCCATTATATCATGAAAATGAAGGACAGTGTAACAAGATGCTAACAAACCATAAATTTAGACATTTCTCTGATATCTTTTTTTTTTTTTTCCCTGGGACTGGGTCTCACTCTGTAGTCCAGGCTGGCCTTGGATTCACAAGGAATCCTCCCACCTCAGCCTCACAAGTGCTGGGATTACAGCGTGTGCCACCACACCCAGCTTTATGTGGTGCTGGGGAAATTGGAACTCAGGGCCTCCAGCTTACTAGGTAAACGCTTTAAGTGCTGTGCCATTCTTCCAGCACCTCCCTGGTAAATTTTCTAAAATGCACCAAGTTTAAGCCCGGAGAGACAAGAGTAAAGATCAGATCTCATGCATTGAGTGCCTACAGGAATTTCCTCAGAGTTCAGCAGAACCATTTGGCAACCATGCACTAAAGCAACCTTGGTATGTAATAATTTTAACTTTTCCCTGGTTCTTTCGGAGTGGTCTTAATTATGTACTCCTTTGGAGTACTAAGAAAATACCCAAATCATTGGTTCAACTGAGAAACTCCAGTTGAGGGGCAGTGTAGAATTTCTAGAATTTAAGACGCAGCCAAAGGGGAGGAGGGGAAGTGGGGCTAATCTTGAACTATGTTTGCCTTACACGCCTCAAAGATTTGGGTTACTAAAGATACATCAGGGCTGAGCAGTTTGGCATGCCTGGCTGAGTAAGACAGACCAAAAAGTTAAGAACTTGATCGCTCACTCCTCACAGATTCCTGAAATAAGCCATATGGATTGAGTAAGTGCTCGACCCAGTTTTAAAACTGATGCCTTTAAACACATAAGGTCCACACTGACACTGGTGAGTCAGAGAAGTTTCAAAGATCTTCCCCCCCATATTATTGATATATGTATATATGCAATACATTATGTTTGCACTTAACTTCAGTATTTTGAGCACATATATATCGCGTGAAAATTACAAATCCCTTTTTCTTTGAGACAGGCTCTCGCTCTGTAGCCCAGTCTGGTGCTGAATTCACTGTGGAACCCAGACTGGCCTTGGACTCACAGCAATCCTCCTGTCTCAGCCTCCCGAATGCTGGGATTATAGGCATGTGCCACCACGCCCGATTTATGTAGTGCTGGGGAATCGAACTCGGGTTCATAGAGCTTGTCTTAGCGCTTGCACTTTAACCGCTGATCCATTCCTCCAGCACCCCCTTGTCCCTTTTTGACCCTCCCACACTCTCTCCTTCCCCTCCAAAGATCTTTCTTTAAAGGTAAAATATGTAGCTTTGTTCCAACTTCCTCCCTGGGGAGTGGCTCCGTAATAAAGGCATGCACGTTTCGGAAGGAGGGAAGAAGTTTCACTTTTCTTTCCTGCCACCGCTCAGTTTGTGCTGGTTTCCTTCCAGCATTCTCCCATCCCGCAGTTAAGATCAAGAAGGGACCCCGCTAGTAGCCAGGGCATCCCTAAGGATGTGGCTTCTGGCCGCCGCGCTTTCCGTCGGTCCATGTGCGTACCCACGAGAGCAGGCAGGAAGGCCGCTAGCACAGCTGCATGGACGGGGCCCTTTAGACAGTTCTCAGCTTGGAATCTGCCACCACCAACACTTAATGACCCGTAAGGATGCTTACTTTTTACTCAGTTTCGGCTCGCCATCCACTTTAACCTCGGTGCCCTGAACTGTAGCCATCTTCCGAAGGACCCGACCTAAAAGTGAAGAGGTGTCCCAAGCCACTTCCGGCGGCGCGCTCTGAGCCCCGCCTCTTCCGGGGCAGAGGGGCGGGCTCCCGTGGTGCGCCGGCGCAGTGAGGGCGGTGGCAGCGGGAGTCTGTCTTGTCAGAAGTACTCTTTGTAGCCCGCGCTCGTTAGGGTCGGCCGCTGTCGTGGTGCCGCGCCTCAGAATGGCGGAGGCGCTGGATATGGGCAAAGACCCCAACGGGCCCACCCACTCCTCCACTCTGTTCGTGAGGGAGGACGGCAATCCCGTGTCGTTCTACGTGCGGCCCAGCCCGGCCAAGCGCCGGCTCTCCACGCTGATCCTCCACGGCGGGGGCACCGTGTGCCGGGTGCAGGAACCCGGGGCCGTGCTGCTGGCCCAGCCCGGGGAGGCGATGGCCGAAGCGTCCGGCGACTTCATCTCCACGCAGTACATCCTGGACTGCGTGGAGCGCAACGAGAGACTCGAGCTGGAGGCCTATCGGCTGGGCGCGGCCCCGGCGGCCGATCGGGCTCCGGAGACAAAGCACGGGGCCTCGGCTGAGAGCGCCGCGGAGCCCGAGCAGCAGCCGCTTGCCGGGCGCATAGCCTTCACGGACGCGGACGACGTGGCCATCCTGACCTACGTGAAGGAAAATGCCCGCTCGCCGAGCTCGGTAACGGGCAACGCCTTGTGGAAGGCGATGGAGAAGAGCGCGCTCACGCAGCACTCGTGGCAGTCCCTGAAGGACCGCTACCTGAAGCACCTGCGGGGCCAGGAGCACAAGTACCTGCTGGGGGACGCGCCTGTGAGCCCCTCCTCTCAGAACCTCAAGCGGAAGGCCGAGCAGGACCCCGAGGCTGCGGATAGCGGGGGTGAGGTCTGCCTGTTCTGAGCTCGTTAGCCATCTTTGGGCGCTTAACTCGGCTCCTCCCCCTTGTTGACAGCGGGGTGGAATCGCGTTACTTTTCAGCCTTGCTTTCTGCTCTAATTTACCTGCTCAGACTTTGCTTTCTTCATGTTTGTTTTGAGATTGGATCTCGCTTTAGTGTCCAGGCTGTCTTCAAACACCTGGGCTCACCTATGTATTTATTTGGCCTCTCTTTTCTTTTTAAAAATTATTTACATGCCACATCCTTTTCCCCTCCTCAAATTCCCATGTCCCCTTTCCTTCTCCACAGTCTGTATTACTTCCTTCTTTTACTTTCATACAGTTTCATTTTCTCATGTTCGAGAAACCATAGGATATTTAACCTTCTGAGTCTGAATCATTTCGCTAAGCATAATGGTCTTAAGGTGCATCTATTTTCCAACAAATGATTTAAGTTAATCTTTCTAAGTGGCAGAGTAGCACTCCATATACACCACATCTTTTTTGTGCTTTCCAATATTGGACATAAAGCCTTCTTTCAGGGTTTGGCTATTATAAATTTACTGCTATAAACACGGGTATGCATGTATCTCTCTTGTATGATGACTAACTCTTCTAGGAATATCCCCAGAAGAGGTAGTTGGGTCAAATGGGGTATCTGTTTGCAGTTTCTTGAGGAATCCCAATATTGCTTTTCGTAGTGGTTGTACCAGTGTACAGTCCCTCCATCAGTGTAGGAGTGTTCCTTTTTCCCCACGGCCTCACCAGCATTTGTTGTTTTTGAGTCCTTAATAACAGCCATTCTTACTGGTATTAAATGAAACCTCAATGTTATTTTGACTTGTATTCCTCTGATGACTAAAGATGCTGAACGTTTTGCATATATTTATGGGCTATTTGGACTTTTGGGAATGTTTGTTCATTTTTAATTCCTGGGTTTTGTTGTTGTTGTTGTTGTTGTTGTTGTTTTGTTTGTTGAGACAAGGTCTTGCTCTTTCATCCAGGCTGGTTCTGAACTCACTGTGGAGCCCAGGTTGACCTCAAACTAATGGTAGTCCTTCTGCCTCAGCCTCTGGAGTGCTGGGATTACAGGCTTGCACCACTGCTTGGTTTATGTAATGCCGGGGAATTCAACCTAGGATCTTCAGCTTACTAAGCAAGCGCTATTATTCCAAACCCCAGGTTGCCTGACGGAGCTGGCTCAGTCAGTCAACGAGAACTCGAGAGGGGGAGTGCAGATTGAAGAATACATGGACTCTTGCAAGGGAAAAAGACACTGCAAAAGACGCTTTATTATCTACAGCCTTCCTTTTATACCCTCCTTGCCTTCCAGCTTGTTAACAGAGCAGCCCCGTGTTTCAACACCTGACTTAAATTTCAAACAATAAACACTTCTTCATGGAAAGGAACTCGGCCAAGGTCAGCAATACTGAGGCTCTTGGGCCCTGAGGGCCCCAACAGTTACCATTTTTTAACTGGGTCCTTTATTTTGGAGGGTCTGGGTTTTTTTTTTTTTTCATACTCTATATTCTTTTTTTGAGACAGGATCTCTAGCCCAGACTGGTCCTGAACTCACTATGTAACTCAGGCTAGCCTTGGACTCACAGTCATCCTCCTGTCTCAGCCTCCAAGTGCTGGGATTATGGGCATGCACCACCACGCCCAGCTTTATGTGGTGCTAGGGAGTCAAACTCATGGCTTTGTGCTTGCTAGGCAAGCACTTTAACTGCGTTCTATTTCTCCAGCCCTTATTCTTTCTATATTCTTGATAATAGTACTCTATCTGAGGAGTAGCTGCAAAATGTTTTCCCATTATGTGGGTACTCTCTTCACTCTCTTGCTTCCTTTGCTGTGTAGAAGCTTTTTAATTTCATAAAATCCCGTTTGTTAATTCTTGGTGTTATCTCATATGTTTTGAGTGTTTCATTGAGAAAGTCCTTATGTGTGTACATCTTCAATGGTTTTGCCTGTTTTTTCTTCCAACAATTTTAGTGTTTCCATTTTAATGTCTAGGACTTTGATCCATTTTGATATAATTTTGGTGCATGGTGAAGGATGTAGCTGTGTATTGTGGTTTAGATCTGCAATGACCCCCAGAAGTCCTATGTATTTGGATGTTGTGGATTATTGATGGACTCATGTGTTGTTGGGTAATGGGGTCCTAGTCTGGAGGGATGGATTACGGGCATATGGTGGAGTACAGGTGTGTGATGGAAGATAGGCATGTGGTAGATTGTAGATTGAAGTTGTGTGGTAGATTACTGGCCTAAACCTGGAAGGCGTGGGATACTGTGGTAGATCACTGGGACAGGAACTGGAAGGAAATGTGTTACTTCCTGAACCCTTCCCTACTGCCTGACTAGGCTTCCTGTTTGCAGTGCTGTGAGCAGCTGCCTCTACCTCTGTCTCCATCATGGACTTCTGTTCTGTCATGAGCTGGCTGCTCCATTGACTGCAACCTTCTGAACCTGTGAGCTAGGGTAGATCTTTCTTCCCCGAATTGTATGTGTCAGATATTTTGTCACAGCAACGAAAAAATGACTAAGGCATTCTAGTTTCATTCTTCTGCGTATGCCCAGTTTTCCTAGCACCATTTGTTAAAGAGGCTGCCTTTACTCCAGCATGTAGGTTTGGCCCCTTTGTTGAAGATCAGATGGCTGAAGGACTCAGGAATGTCTATATCCTCAGTTCTGTTCCATTGATCCACCTGCATGCTTTTGTGCCAATACCACGTGGTTTTTATTACTGTTGCTTTGTAATATAATTTGATATCTAGTATTGTGATACTTCCTGATCCTGCATTTATTTGTTGCTTAGGATTGTTTTGGCTATTCTGGGTCTCTTGTGCTTCTAAATTTTTCAGATTGTTTTTCAAAGTCTGTGAAAAATTCTGTCAGTTATTTTTGAATGGTATTACACTGAATCTGTATACCAGTTTAGATAATATGGCCATTTTGACAATGTTTGTTCTGTGTATCCAGAAATGGGATGTCTTTGCACTTTCTAAAATTCTGTTGGATTTCTTTTTTTAGAATTGTTTTCAGTATAGACATCCTTCACTTGCTTAGTTAAGGTGATTCCTAGGAATTTAATTTTCCTTGAGGAAACTGCAAATAGAGTTGTTTTTCTCATCTCTTTCTCTATGTTTTCATTGTTGGTGTAGAGGAATGTTACTGATTTTTGTATATTGATTTTAAATCTTGCAATTGGGTGAATTTATTAGTTCTGAGTCTTTTGGTGGAGTTTCAGGGATCTTCTGTGTAAAGCATCATGTCATCCACAAGTAAGAAAACTTGACTTCTTCCTTTCCTATGCACATTCTCTTTATTCCATTCCCTTGCCTGATTACTGTGGCTAAATGTTATGAGTACTATAGAAGTGGGAAGAGTGGACACCTTTGTCTTGTTTCTGATTTAAAGGGAAATGCCTTCAATTTTTCCACATTTAGGATGATGTTGACTGCAGGATTGTTATGAATTGCCTTTTTATCAGGTTGAAGTAGAATCCCTCTCTATATATTTTCATCAGAATTTTGATCAGGAAGGAATGTTGTATTTTTTCAAGAGCTTTTTATGCATCTATTGAGGTGATCATGTGATTTTTGTTTATGTGGTATATTACATTAATTGATTTGCATATATTGGACCAGACTTGCATCCCTGGGATGAAGCTAACTTGATCATGTTGTATGATGCTTTTAATAATTTGTTGCATTCTGTTTGCAAGTATCTTATTGAGGATTTTTGCATCTGTATTCATGAAAGAAATTGGCCTATTGTTTTCTTTCTTTGTTGGGTCTTTATTTGACTTGGGGATGAAGATGATACCTGTTTCTAGGAAAGGCAGTATTCTCTCTCAGTTTCTTGGAAGAGTTTAAGAAGCATTGTCAGTAACACTTTCTTAAAGTTTTTTTTTAAATGATACAGTTATTCAGTCAAATCCTGGGCCTTTCTTTGTTGGTAGACACTTTATTATTGCTTCAATTTTATCCCTGGTTATTGCTCTTTTCTGGATTTCTTTTGTATCTTTATAGTTCAGTTTTGGTGTATCATACTTGTCAAGTAATTTACCTATTTCTTGAATTTCTTGAGTTTCTAGAATTTGTTACAATATAGATTTTCAAAATAGTTTCTTACATTCCTCTGGATTTTCACAGTGATTGTTGTAATTCATCTTTTTCATTTCTGATTGCATTGATGCAGATTTTTTTTCTTTTCTTCTTTTGGCGAGTTTGACTAATGGGTTTTTCAACCTTATTTATCCTTTCGAAGAACCAACTCTTTGATTCATTGATCTTTACTAAGTTTCATTGATCTCTACTCTGATTCGTGTAATTTTCTTCCTTCTGCTACATTTGGATTTGGCTTGTTCTTATTGCTGTAGGTCTTTGAGCTGCATCATTAGATTGTTTATTTGAGATTGTTCAGTTTTTTTTCATTTGTAGACTCATAGCTATAAATTCCCCTCTTAGTACTGCTTTCATTGTGTCCCATGGTTTCTGGTACGTTATGTTTCTATTGTCATTTGACTTTAGAAAGTTCTTGATTTCTTCTATGATTTAATGCTTGTTCTATAATATATTATCTAGGGGCTGGAGAAATGGCTCAGGGGTTAAAGCACTAAGTCAAGTGCTAAACACCCGAGGTGCTAAGTACCCAGAGTTTGATTCCCCAACACCACATAAACTGGGTGTGGTGGCACATGCCTGTAATCCCAGCTCTTGGGAGGCTGAGACAGAAGGATTGCCATGAGTCCAAGGCCAGCCTGGGCTCCATTGTGAGTTCAGGACCTGCCTGGACTCCAGAGTGAGACCCTGTTTCAAAAAAATAGTAATAATATTATCTAATTTCCATGTATTTGTATAGTTTCTGCAGATTCTTTTGCTGTTGATTTCTAGTTTCATTGCATTATGATTTGAAAGTATACAGGTGGTTATGCCAGTTCTTTTGTACTTATTTAGGCATGTCTTATGTCCAAGGATGTAGTCTCTTTTGGAAAAAGATATATTCTATTGACAGTAGATGGAATACTCTATGGATCTGTGTTAAATCTATTTATTACATGTTGTGATTTAGCTCTGATGTTTCTTTGTTGATTTTTTTTGTGTGCTTGACCCTTTTTATTTGTGAGAGTAGGGTATTAAAGTTCCTTAATATGATTGTATTGGGGTCTACTTTGGCTTTCATGTCCAGTAGCTTCTGTTTTATGTAATTGGGTGCACCTACATTGTGTGCATATGTTTATTACTGTGAGCTCTTCCTGTTGGATTGTTCCTTTTAGTAGTATATAATTGTTAGAAACAGCTCGTAGAAATCTTCCTGTCCAAACAAAGGATGGACTTCGGAGGCATGGACAACAGGGTATGAGGCTTTAATTTTCTTTTTGCAAA
Organism: Ctenodactylus gundi; assembly: GCA_004027205.1. Taxonomy (NCBI): domain Eukaryota; kingdom Metazoa; phylum Chordata; class Mammalia; order Rodentia; family Ctenodactylidae; genus Ctenodactylus; species Ctenodactylus gundi. Next base: position 51,959 of record PVKB01006118.1, on the reverse strand, counting down.
AAGGGTAACCTTCCCTCATGCAAGTGGAGAGAGGTACACCAAAAACGTGGTTGGTGACGACCTAAATCCCTAAGTCGCAGGTCCCTCCCCCCTCCACCGCCTTTCTATTGGCAGGATTCACAATCTTCCTGAGAAGATCTAAGGCATTGGCTCAGGACCATGTTCATCACGACGTTATTACTCAGGGCCAAGTTCATCACAACGTCACATCCTTGATCCCTCCTCCCCCCTTCCTGCCTCTGTCTGGTCACCTGATCGGATATGGCGCGAAAATGTAAAGATCCGCCATCTTGAACAATGTGCCACCGTTACTGCTAGGTGACGCTCACGATAATGTGCATATTTGTCTCTTCTGATCTGTTTTGATGTGATGTCTGCTGTGTCTGAGAATAGTAAAGCTGCTCCTGCTTATTTCTGGGCTCCAGTAGCATTAGTATTAGTTTCTAGCCTTTTACCTTCTGTCTGTGTGCTTCTTTGTGGGTGATGTGTGTCCCTTGCAGACAGCAAATGGTTGGATTTTGGTTTTTTGATCTGCTTTTCCAGTTTGTGTCTTTTTATTGGAAAATTAAGGCAATTAATATTTAGAGTAATTATTGTAAGATTTTTTTTTTTTGAGATAGAGTCTCGCTTTGTGGCCCAGGCTGGTCCTGAACTTGCTATGTAACACAGGCTATCCTTGGACTCATGGCAGTCCTCCTGCCTCATCCTCCCAGTGCTGGGATTACAGGTGTGTGCCACCATGTCCAGCTTATGTGGTGCTGGGGATTGGAACTTGGGTACTTAGCACTTAATGTAGTGTTTGCTAGGCAAGTGCTTTAACCTCTGAGCCATTCTTCCAGCCCCTATCTCAACTTTTAGAATGAGCCTTCGAGGAGCCTTTGAGCAGTTCTTTTACTCAGCTGCCATCTTGCCTGGAAGTCCTCTGTTTGAATGGTAGAAAAGAGTACAGTATTCACAAAAATCACCCTTTTTACCCCACTAGTTTCTCAGTTTTCTTCACCAGAGGCAACACAGAGTAACTAGCTTCTTGTGTGTATCTTTTCAGATTTCAGAGACTTGTTTAAACTTTTTTCTCCGGTGTGTTCTATTAGCTTCTTTCTAAGCTGTTTCAAGGCACATAACACTAGTTTCTTTTCATGCGTTGGCTTCATTGTGCTTTCATACAAGAAAGTTCTTGGTTAGGAAATCTTTTGTTTTGTTGTTTTTTTTTTTTTTTGAGACAGGGTTTCCCTCTGTAATCCAGATATTCCACCAGCCCTCTTAACTTGATTTGTTTTTTTTTCTTTTCTTTTCTTGACACAGGGTCTCACTCTGTAGCCCAGGCTGGTCCTCAACTCACTGGTGTAGCCAAGGCTAACCCTGGACTCAGAACAGTCCCGGAGTGCTGGTATTAGAGGCATGTGTCACCACACCCAACTTTATGTGGTCCCGCGGAATCTAACTAAAGCCTTGAACTTGCAAGGCAAGCGCTGTAACCGCTTTAATCATTGTGCCATTCCTCCAACCCTTAAACTTGTTCTTAAGTGAGCTTTTCACACTATTGAATTGCAGGTTAGGATTCTGGTGTTGTTAGGGCTCTTTGCAAAGCATTTTGTTTTGGGGCTGGGATGTTGTTCAACATTTAAAGCACTTGTCTAGCTGACACAAGGCTTTGGGTTCAATTTCCCAACACCACGTAAGCTGGGCATGGTGCCATACAACTGTAATATCAGCTCTTGGGAGACAGAGGCAGGAGGATTGCCGTGAGTCTGAGGCCAGCCTGGGCTACATACTGAGTTCAGGACTTGACTGGAGTACAGAGCAAGACCATTCACAAAAAAAGGCAAAAACATGAATCAAGCTTGAAGAGTATTTTTGGTACAATTTTCTGGAAGCACGTGTAGAAATCAATGTCCATGAATGTCTTATGCTTTTATTACTCTTCTGAATCAAAGCAGATGTCTTTGGGTTGGGGACATAGCTCAACTTTTGCCTGTCAAGTGTAAGGGCCTTGGTGTGATTCCTCTGCACCACGTAAACTGGGTGTGGTGGCACATGCCTGTAGTCCATCCTAGCACTTGGAAGGCTGAGGCGGGAGGATTGTCATGTGTTCAAGGCCAGACAGGGCTTTATAGTGAGCCCAGGATGAGCGTGGACTACAAAGTGAGACCCTATCTCAAAACAAAAACCAAAACAGATGTCTTCTAATAGAAACAAATAAAAAATAGTGCAGTCTTACTCCTGGCCCAGAGCTCACACAGCACGCAGTATATTTTTGGTTTATGCAAAAAAGTCTAATGCAATTTATGCTCTTCTTCTTTTTAATAGAACCACAAAATAAGAGGACTCCAGACTTGCCTGAAGGAGAGTGTGTGAAGGAAGAGAACCAGGAGAATGAACAAGCAGTCAAAAAAATGCTTGTAGAAGCCACCCGGGATTTTGAGGATGTTGCAGTATGTTAACTGGGTTTATTTCTGTTTTATCCCCTAGTTCCATTCTCCTTTGAAACTGATTATCCCTCTACCTTTTTCACCCATGTGGGGCCTAGGAAGGTAAGAGAGAAGTTCAGGATAGAGAGAAAAAGCATAGAACCAGAAAGAAAGAGACACAGCTCTAGGTGACAGAGGGTAGAGCTTAGGGGAAGAGGAGCAGAATGAGCTGGGCTGTTAGCAGAACAACTCCGTGAAGAGCAGAAGAAAAATCAGGCAGAATACGGACAGTTATAATTAACCGTATAGGAAGCATCCCTCTTTGAGCAATTTGATTTCCGTATAAGTTTTTCAAAGTTGGAATTGTGAATTTATCTTTTTTTAAGGTTTTTGTATTTCTCAAAAGCATACGTAATTTTTAAAGTTTATAATAATTTTATATTTTATAGTGTATGTTATACATTTTATATTATAACGTAATATCAAGCATATTTAGCTTTTTGTATACTTAGGACTTGTTTTTTGAGACACAGTCTTGCTCTGTAGCCCAGGGTGGTCCTGACCTCACTATGGAGCCCTGGCTGGCCTTGGACTTAGGACAATCTGTCTGGAGTGCCGGTATTACAGGTGTGCATCACCACACCCAGTTTATGTAGTGCTGGGGAATCGAACTGGGGTACTTAGCACTTGACTTAGTGCTTGCTAAGCAAGCACTTTAACCGCTGAGCCGTTCCTCCAGCCCTAAAAAAAGTTTTAATGAAAAAATTTAAAAGGAAGTTTTGGTACTTACATATGCACATTAACTATATTATATATTTTATGTGGTACAAGACAGTGTTTCTTCATTCAAAAAACAAGTGTCAGGATCTAGAAGGCCACAGGCTAGACACAGGCTGCTTGAGAAAGGTTAGAGCTATGTAACAATGATGATGAATAATTTTTTCAAAAGTCCAAATCATATGTGTGCTTCTTCTCTAAGATGATGAGTGAAGGAGTACATGGGAATTGTCATAATTTAGGGATTATTGCCTTTGGTAATCTATATTTTGTTTCATTATTTGAAATTTGGTTCATTTTCTGTAAACTGTCAGACATTCCCAGCAACTCTCCAAAAGGGTTGTTCTCTAATTGCATTCTTTGTAATGCGCCTAAAAGTAGCTTAGCTCAGAAACCTTAATATCGTCATACAGCAGTGTTGAATACTCACTCTGTACAGGTATTGGTCACCCCCAGAGATACTATGATGAGCAAATCATGGGTCATTCTGGAGCGTTACAGTCTGGGAGTAAAGGCAAGCATTTAACAGATAATCTGATGAACTCTGTGTATCAACATATTTAGTGTAATTCTAATCTGTTACAATACTGTAGTCAATTTTTCATACACACATGTTGCCCTCCCACAGATATATGCATATCTGTGCATGTATATGTGTATATACACACATCCAACATGAATCAATGTAAGAAGTTACATAGCATGTTACAGGAACTGAAGGGAGTCCAGCTATTGGGAGTATGAAGAGTAGGGGTGGTAGTGGGGAGGCACAGATACTGCAATTGTTTGAGTTTGGTAATTAGTAACTGGTATTCCTCATCATTTTCTCTAGGTGACTGAGAGCTCTGATTTTGAAATACATATAACTATGTGTGATGGTGATCCCCCTACGCCAGAGGAAGACTCAGAAACACAGCTTGAGGAGGAGGAAGAAGATAAAGTTTCTACACAAGAAGTGGGAGCAGCTATTAAGATCATCCGGCAGTTAATGGAAAAGTTTAACTTGGATCTATCAACAGTTACACAGGCTTTCCTTAAAAATAGCGGTGAACTGGAGGCTACTTCCTTCTTTTTAGAGTCTGGTCGGAGGGCAGATGGGTACCCCATTTGGTCCCGACAAGATGACTTAGATTTGCAAAAAGATGATGAAGCTACCAGAAATGCATTGATCAAAAAATTTGGTGCTCAGAATGTAGCTCGGAGGATTGAATTCCGAAAGAAATGATTGGCAAGGTAACAAGAAAAGGAGTAGTGGCAGGCGAGGCAGTTAAAAGCTTGTGGCCATTAACCTTTTCAGAGATCTTCCTTTGAAACAGACAGTTATCTTCTGACCAATACCACTATCATTCTGTGAGTCTCAGATTTTGTAGCCAAGCAGAGTTACGTAGGAGGATAAAGATAGAAAAAATTAGATGTATTTTGATCTGGCCCTGGCAAATGAGTTTGTCCGATGGGAAAATCTGAGCCAGACAGGTTGATCTGCCTAGCAGTGACCTTTTGCTGGAATGGAAATGCTGCTGCACAGGTGCCAGGAGCTCCTGAGCAAATCGGAAGAGGGACAGTCCTTTTCACATGTTGTCAGCGATGCATCTCTAATGCTAATGCCTTCCTTGCTAAGTCTGTCTAGGTTATAGAAGATTCAAAATCAAGAATCTAGACAGTTGAGAAGTTGAAATTACATGGCCTTGAAGGCAGACTGCTCTCCCCCCCATCCCCCATCCCACCCCCAGGGAGCTCCAGTGCTTAAAATGCTTTGAAAGTGTGTTTGCTTTGCTCACTCAGGACTTGGGGCCTGATCCTTGGTAGTTGTTTTCTTTGAGCCCTTCTCAGTCAACTCTTTACTATGTGTGTCTTTACCTACCACTGGTTTTGTTTGAAATGTAGACAAAATTGTCTCAAGAACTATGTTACTCTGTTTATAGTAATGTATTTAAATTTTCTGAGCATACTTTTGGGCTAATTATGTGCTAGAATTAAAATTTCATTTGTGAATGGTTTCCACTTTGCTTTGTTCCTTTCATTATTGAAAATAAATACAACTGTATTTGAATTTCATCAACAGATGTGTTTTTTGAGGCAGTTCTCACTCTGCAGCCCAGGCTGGTCCTGAACTCACTATGCATCCCAGGCTATAGTTGAACTCACACTAATCCTCCTGCCTCAGCCTCCCAAGTGCTAGGATTACAGGCATGTACCACCACAACCGATTTCTGTGGTGCTAGGGAATCAGACTCAGGGCCTTGCACTTGCTAGGCAAGTGCTTTATTACTGCGCTTTTATGGCATAAAAATCATAAAAGGCCTAACGTTTTTGTCTACTGGCAATTAGAACTAGTAAAGTTTCATTTATAGCTAATAGGACTTTAGAAAAATGCTTGTTCTTCTGAATGGAGCATCAGGACTATGAGGAGGGGCTGAATACAGTGAACTACTGAGAGCCAAAAAGGAGAGAAGCCAGTCAGGAACAGCAGGAATGTAGTAGGTGTCAGAGCCTCCCCCTCCCCCTTAGGTGCTTAACATTCCAGCACATTCACCAAAGAGGGTCTGTGGTTGGCATTTTCCTGAAAGTGCTATGACGTCAACATCAACCTTCAGCTGATGGCAAGTGGTGGTTAAGAGGGTGTGTGCCCAGCTTCCTTGCTGATAAGGGAAATCAACTGGCCATTTGAAAATTACCTGTAGATTAGGAGAATTTCTTCTGTTATAGTTTGGATCTGAAATGTCCCCCCAGTGCCTCAATTTTTGGAAGGTGATTGAATTGTGGGGGTTAACTGGATCAAGTGGGTTTATTGTTTTCATGTGCTGTTAAGTGGTGGGGCCTGATTGGAAGGGTTGGTCTCTGAGAATGTGGCCTGGAGAGGTATATTCTGGCCCCTGCTTTTCCTCCATTCCTCTGCTTTCTGCTGGGATACTTTGAGCATTGTCTTCCACCAGGTTCTTCCCCCATTGCCAGCCGACCGTGCAAGGACCGAGCTCTCTGAACCATGAGCTAAAATTAAATTTCCTCCCTTAAATTTTGGTTATTGTGTCCCAACAACAGGAAAGTGACTAAGACACTTGCCATGTCATCTTTTAGGAGACCCCACGGTTAGCACAGGTAACTGCTTGTAGTGGTAACCTGAATGCACCCGCACAGACTTCTCTTATATCACTTCTTCCTCCCCTACTAGGTTTATCTTGTAATATATCATTAGGTGCATTTAAATTATTTTAGTAGAATCCACTTCTAATGGATCCTGGGATTAAGTCAAAGGGTTTACCTTAACGCTGCCTCCCTTCTGAGTATGTTGGAGGCCTGTAACATACCTGTAGCTAACAGCAGTAGTAATTTTTAAATGGGGATTGAACCAGGTGGTGTGGTAGACATTCAAGGGTTTTTTTTTTTTCCTCCCCGTCGTCATTTTTGAGATGAAAGTCTCCCTCTGTTGGCCAGACTAGTCTCAAATTCCTGGGCCCGAGCTATTTTCCCTTCCATGTAGCCAAGACTAGAGGCATGTACCTTCATAGCTGGTTTTGGAATTTGTTCAAATGTGTTCTGCATTTCGGTAAGACTCTAAAGTGGTTAAAAATGATTGTCTTAGATATGAACTTGAGGTGTCATCTAGGATGTCTCTATGACAGTAGTTACACAGTCTATTAGTATTAAAGGGCTCAAAATTCCAGTTTTGGGGGCTGGAGGAATAGCCCAGTGGTTGCCAAGCAAACATGAGGCCCTGAGTTCGATTTGCCAACACCATATAAGCTAAAGAGGCTAAGGAAGGAGAATTACTGAGGGGTTTTTTTTTTTTTTTTTTTTTTTTTTTTTGGATAAAAGATCTCTATAGCCCAGGATGGTGTTCCGGAACTCACTACGTAGCCCAGGCTAGCCTAGTACTTGGAAATCCTGTCTCAGCCTCCCGAGTGCTGGGATTACAGGCATGCATTACCATGACTGGCTTATGTGGTGCTCAGGAATCAAACACATGGCATTGTGCTTCCTAGGTAAGCACTTTAACTGCTGTGCAATTTCTCTAGCCCTGGGTTGCTGAGGGTTTGAGGCCAGGCTGAGCTACATAGTAAGTTCAGAACCAGCCTGGACTGGAGTGAGACCCTGTCTCAAAAAGATTCTAGTTTTGTGCATAAGTATCCAATGTATTATACCCAGGATCAAATGATCTACTTTAACAAAAACACAACACTTTATGCTTCTTATTAAAAGCCATAACTTAGCGGGGGAAATGGCTCAGGAGTTAAAGCACTTGCCTAGCAAGCACTAAAGCCCTAAGTTTGATTTCCCAGCCTCACATAAACCGGGCGTAGTGGTGCACGCCTGTAATTCCAGCACTTGGGAGGTTGAGACAGGAGGTTTGCTGTGAGTCCAAGGCCAGCCTGGACTCCATAGTGAGTTCAGGACCAGCCTTGGGTACAGAGCAAGACCCTGTCTCAAAAAAAAAAAAAAAAAAGCCAATAACTTATGGATAAAATGTTTGACATCCACAACTTAAAGGAGGAGAGTTTTGTTTTAGCTCACAGTTTCAGGTCTCAGACTGTTAACAGGCAGCTGGGAACAGTGGAGGGACAAAGTGGAGGCACAGCAGGAGGAAAGCTGCTCAGGCCATGGTAGACGGGAAGCCGGTTGAGGAAGGAAGGGCACAGAGAGGCAGGGTGGCCACGGAGGAGGCTGGTGCTGCTGGGTAATAGTGGGCGCAAGTGCTGAAGACTGGCCCAGTTCAGCAGGCAGTGACGGGAGAGGGACTAGTGTACTGTCCCCACCCCGATGCCCAGCTCCAGTGCTCTGCCCCTTCCCACCAGGCCCCGCCTCTCAACAGCACATGGTTTCATAGCTATTGCACAAACTAAAGACATGCGGCTTTTGGGGGACACTCCAGATCCAAACTGTAAGAGGATGCTTTAATGTAATTTCTCTTGTTACTTCAGCTCTCCTGTTGGAAGGTATGAGTATGAAATAAGATCAAAGATAGTTGCATATACCTATAACCTAAGCACTCTGGGAGACTGAGGTAGGACCATGAGTCTGAGCCACTGAGAAACCTATTGAGACTGCCTCAAAAATTTAAAAAGGGGCTGGGAGTGTAGTTCAATAGTGAAAGCACTTGCCTACATGCACAAGGCCCTGGGTTTGATTCCCTAGTGCCACATAAACCAGACATAGTGGACACCACTAATTCCAGCATTCAGAAGTCTGAGGCAGGTGCCTTGTCCTGAGTCTAAGACTAGCCTGGGCTACATAGTGAGTTGAGGACCAGCCTGGCAATCTTTGTTTTTATGTTTTTTCTTTTTTTGAGACAGGGTCTTGCTGTGTAGCCCAGGCTGGTCCTGATATCACCAGTATAGCCCAGGCTGGCCTTGGACTCAGGACAATGTGCCTGTCTCAGCTTCCCAAGTACTGGGGATTATAGGTGTTTGTGCCACCACACTCAGCTCAATCTTGTTCCCCCCCCCCCCCCGACTATTTTTATTATTATACATATGTAATACATAGTCTTTACAATGAATTTAGGTATGGAGACTCCATGACAGGCCTTAAACTCCTCTTTCAAGTGGCAGGCCTAAAGTCTCAAGTTCTGGGAAAGGTCTGGGTTTCAGTTTCCCCAAACCTGGGTAGCTGACTAACAATTATGAATTGGGAAAAGGTATGTTGCTCAAGGATAAACCCGGGTCTCTGGGTTCTGGAAAACATCACCAGATATGCAGTCTCTTGTGAAACAAAGAGCCAGTCAACTTTAACTAATAGAGACTTTCCCCCGACCCTTCCTGTGTGATAATCAGTTTTGTGATAAATAACTTGAATGGTTTCTCTTACAATCTTGTGGTTTTTGCCTATAAAATTCGAGTGTGGATTGTGCTCAGGGCTTCTCCCTTTGTCTCCACTGCGCTGGAGTGGGGAAGCCCAGGCTCGAGCTTGCAATAAAGACTCTCGTGTGCTTGCATCGGTATCGGCTCCTGGGGTCTTCCTTGAGGTCTCGCAATCTGGGCACAACACTGGCAAATTGAACAGGCAATAAAGGCACAGTCCTAGGGCATCCTAGTTGGCCAGCACAGCCCCAGTGAGGGCAAAGTAGGGAGGCTGAGGCTATGTAGTACCTCTGGTCAGGAGATTGAGGGCCCCTGTGAAGTGAAGAGAACTCTGCCATTTTAGATTTTCCCTGATGTCGTCTGAAGGGAACCAAGAATTAAAGACAGAGGCCACCAAAGCTTAAATATTTAAACTAGTCTGGGAGGGTGAAGGTAGGCCAATGGGTCACAGTAGAGCACAGAGAGGGTGGGGGGGCTCCCATTCCCTGTGTCCTGCTGGCACACCACAGCATAGCTTGGCTGCCCGTCAGTGCCGACAGCCTCTGGGAGTTTGCAGCTCACATGTTGACTGGGAATCCATGACTCTCTCAGAGAGAGGCAACCAGCACTGTCTCTTGGAGTTTTCTGGGCACCAGAGAAGCTCTTCATAGTGGTATAGTTGGGAGCCGCAGCCTGGGTATCCTGGTGGCTTAAAAGGGGGTAGGCTGGGACTTGGCCATTTTGTTGTTTCCATGTAGAAAATAGTCTGTGTCTCTTTTCAGATGGAAGTCTGGCTCTCTTATTCTGAAACCAGTTCTAAAGGGAAAAGATATTATTATTTTATCAAATCTATGTATTTGTTTATATTCCCGAGTGCAAAGGCACTTTCTTGTAAGCTTCTTCCTAACAGAACCCCCTCACTTGCTCAACACTGAGTAGGAGGTGTGAAAAACAAAGGCAGTCTTTCCCAGGGCTGCCTGAGGAAGCTGACGCTGAGCATTTCCAAACCACACCACACTCCCTGGAGACCATGACCCTACAGTTACATGCAAACCGCAGTCATCCGGAATGTCCCCAAATTCTTTGTGACCCATCTGCAGTCTTCTCTCCCTTGTTCAAAAAGAGAAGCCACTTTGTAGTACAGGCCCAGCAGACAAACAAAAGCAACTTGCAAAGTGGGGGTGGGTGGGTGGGGTGGCGCATGCCTGTAATCCCAGCACTTGGAGGCTGAGGCAGGCGGATTGTCCTGAGTTCAAGGCCAAGGACCAGTCTGGGATACAGAGTGAGGCCTTGTCTCAAAAAACAAACAAACAATAATAACAAACAAAAGGCAACTCTTATATCCCAAGTGCTCTAGTCAAACCATCAAAGTAGGCTGGGCTTGGCTCCACAGACCCTTCATCCCAGCGCTTTGGGAGGCCAGTGCAAGAGGACCACAAATTTAAGGTCAGCCTTAGTGAGACCCTGTCTCAAAACCAAATCACATAAAAAAAGAACCACTGAAAAGTTCCACCTTAACTTTCATTACATATCCAATACAGCAGTAAATTCTAGCAGTTCCATTTTTAAAACTGCTCTCCAGTCTCATTAGTCCTACCTACCTGCACAGCTGCATGCTGACCAAACTATCGCTGCCACCACTGATGGCGACAGTATGACTTCACCCACTGATGACACATTGCCTTGTTGTAAGCTGTGTTTCACAACTTATATCCATTGCATTTGCACACACTTGTAATAAGAAAGCTATTTTACTATGTGACAAAAGGCTATTATGTTGTGTCATAATTCTTTATATTTTCACATTATACGCATGTTTATAGTTTGATTGACCATTCTTACTGGCATTTCAAAATTCTGTGCCTTCCTTCCCCCTGCTGGCTCCTGCCTCTGCCTATAGTATTGTCCTTTAATTTTCTAGGAAGTATACATGTAAAGTCTTGTACTTACATTGATTATACCCAGTCCACAATGTAATTTTTGGGCCAATTTGTTTCTGGTTGTGTAATCAGGGTAGGGATCCCGTGAAAATATTTGTTGAAGTTCTTCGAGTTCTTCTGTTGCAAATTTATGTCGGTATCTTCTTTTTTCTTTTTTCTTTCCTCTGTTAATGTCATTATGACCATGTTCTTCACCTGGAGAACATGACAAAAGTGGAAGTGGAGAGAACAGCTCTGGAGAATACTAATAACCAGATGAAAGGAAGACCTGAGAAGAGTGTTAATGCAACGGACCGGCCATTCACAGCCATTCATGGTAATGCAATCACAGGGGGCAGCAGGGATCCCAAGCTAAGGACCTCATCAACCGGTTACCTGGTTTTATAAAGATAGCATTATTGGGACACCAGCCACATCCATACATTTGTGCATTGCCTATGGTGGTTTTAATCTATACAGCAGAATAATTAATGCTCAAGTTTGTCCACGTCCACACAACTTAAGATATTTACTGTGTCAAGTAGAGAATTTACAATTGGGAGTTAGCTGGGACTGGTGGCCCAGGCCTGTAATCCCTCACTCCAGGAGGTTGAGGCAGCAGGATCACAAATTCCAGCCCAACCTGGGCAACTTAATGACTTAGCAAGACTCTGTCTCAAAATCAACAATCGAAAGTGATCTGGGGCTGGAGGAATGGCACAGTGGTTAAAGCTTTTTCCTTTCAAGCTCAAGGCCCTGAATATTCCATTCCCAAGCACCACATAAAGCTGGGCATGGTGGTGCACACCTGTAATTCCAGCACTTGGGAGGCTGAGGCCGGCAGTTAGTTTGTCCCGAATCCAAGGCCAGCCTGGGCTACAGACCCTGTCTCAAAAAAAGAAAGAAAGAAAGAAAGAAAGAAAGAAAGAAAGAAAGAAAGAGAGAGAGAGAAAGGAAAAAGTAATTTGGAGGGTTGTGGGTATAGTTCAGAGGTTAGAGAACCCAAGGCCCTGGGTTCGATTCCCAGCACACATAAAAACTAGCTGTGAAGCTGCCTGTATCTGGCAGGACTCATCCCATGCCCAACAGTCTCACCCTGTGCCTGTTGGATGCCCCTTGGTGGTAGCAAAGGGTATGTGGCCCATACACACCCTCACTAGCACTCCATGGCCTATGGCCCCACCTTGAGGTGCCCTGCAGCCCTAAACATGTACTCACAGACATCCTGAGGCCTCCTGCATGCCCCTGTGCATGTTCCCCACACACCACTCCCTATGCTGGGCAAGGAAGGAGCCAGGATGCCTGCATGTACAACCAGGAGCTCACTGGGCCAGTGTCCTGGCTGAACTGATATCCTGATTGCAGTAGTGTGCACAGGAGACCCACAACAACAGGATACAAGGCCTGGAGAGAGGAGATCTCCCATATAATTAACACAGGGTAGAGAGAGAGTCCATTGAGACTACCGAGCTACAGTCAACAAAAATAGAACCATTGGAGGCTTCCGGTCAAGATGGCGGCTGAATAACAGCACTGCACAAAGTCTCCTCATCAACTCAGATTTCCCAAATCTAAGAAGGGAAATGAACATGGAACCATTGCAGGCATATAGAACACCAAACAACTTTGATCAGAAGAGACCCTCATCACGACACATCATAATTAAAATTCTAGAAACCCAACACAAAGAGAAAATACTAAAAGCGGTAAGAGAAAAACAGAAAGTGACCTACAAAGATAAACCCATCAGGATAACGGCAGATTTTTCAATCCAAACTCTAAAAGCAAGGAAATCGTGGAGCAATATCATCCAAGCACGAAAAAAACATAGATGCCAGCCAAGACTGCTATATCTAGCAAAATTATCTTTTAATATAAAGGGAGAACTTAAAACTTGACATGACAGAGACAGCTGAATGGAATTTGTAGCCACTGAGCCAGTATTGCAGAAAATACCTAAAGGAAACTTGGACAGTGAAAGGAAGACCAGCAACACCAATGACCCCAGAGAAAAAGTTACAACAGCTAGAGGAGAATGAGCTGAAAGAAAAGTAGGTTAGTAATCAGTGAAATATGAGTAATAAGATATGAAAGTTAGGAAATTAAGAAATAACTAGACTTGCCTACATGTCTGTTGCTTTAAGTATATTTATGTGGTATAGATTTAAGTTCATTTAATGTAGCAATGTGATATAGTTTTAACTTTGTTTTGTTGTAGCAATTCACTTATTAGGTCACTAATGAAAGTTTATCCTAAGGAAACTGATTGGTGTAAACATAACCTTGTGAATGTACAAATACGCACCTTCCAGTATTCAGGTAAGGCAATTGAATTTTATTTATTTATTATTTTTCTTCTTTCCCAATTTAACTATCCTTTTGAACTACATGCTTATAATTATTTTCTAGTGTGAACTGGTGGGTAAGGCCAGGTTTAACATTAACAACAAAGATGTAGGAAAATATGGAAAAAAAAAACTTTTGGTGAATATCCCAATGAAGGGATTGGTTGGATTCAGAGAGGAGATATCAAGATTTGACTACTGCACACCCATTAAAGGAATAGGAAGCTGGGGTAGAGTGGTGACTTGAGTGAAATGACTCAGGCATGGAAGATTAATATGTTAAACACCGTATGGTTTCTCGGACTTGGAAAAACCAGAACACAGACATTCTTTGGAACCATATGCAGTGATAGCCGGAGCTGGGGGAAGGGACAGGGAGGGGGTCGGAGGGTACAAGATGAGAAGGGATTGTGAAGTTGATGTGATACACAGATGTACGAAACACCAAAATTCATTGTAAATACTATGTATTACATTTGTATATTAATAAAAATAGTGGGAAAAATAGAACCATTGGGAAATGAGAAAATAAATCACCACAAAAAGCCCAACTTAGCTCCAGAAGCTAATACCACAGGTTCTGAAGCAGGAAATGAAGTCGAAAGAAAAGTGGAGCTAACGGGCAAAAAACTCAAGGATGACATACAAGAGATGCACAAGGTGCTCAAAATGGAAACAAAGAGATAAAAAATTAAGAGATAAAAAATTTAAGGAGTGTAAAGAAGAATAAATAATGTCGTAAAGAAGGCAACACAAGCAATGTAAAAAGAATTCAGTAAAAATACAGAAAAAACTGAAACCCGAACTCCAGGATATAAAAAGTTCACATGAAAAAGTGGGAAACCAGCTTGACAAGACAGTCTGGTTGCAACAGCTGATGAATGATGCAAAGAGAAAGGAGCCGAGAATTATGGGAGTACAGAAGAATACAGAGGACAGAACAGAAAGCTTAAAGGGCATGTTTAATGAAACTGTGGAAGAAAATTTCCCAAATCTAGGAAAAGAAATGAACCATGAGCTTTTGAAGGCATATAGAATACCAAATAATTCTGACCAGAAGAGAACCTCCCACAATAATCATAAAGTCCTAGAGACTAAACACTAAGAGAGAATATTAAAAGCTACAAGAGAAAAACAGAAAGTAACATACCAAGACAAACCCATCAGACTTCTCAACACAGACTCTAAAGACCAGGAGATCATGAAGTGATGTCATCTAAGTGATAAGAGAACATAAATGTCAACCAAGACTGCTATATCCAGCAAAACACTCCTTCAAAGTAGAGAGAGAAGTTAAAACTTTTCATGACAAGGAAAATATAAAGAAAATCATGACCACTAGACCGACATTGCAAGAAATAGTTAAAGAAATTCTAGACAGGGAAACTAACTAACAGCAACAGAGACCCCAGAGAAAAGAAACAGTAGAAAGAGAATGAATTAACAAGAGTGCAAATCAATCAATCAACACGGAAGGGGGCTAGAGGAATGGCTCATTGGTTAAAGTGCTTGCCTTGCAAATGCTACATCATGTGCTAAGTCCCCGAGTTCAATTCCCTAGCACTACATAAACCAGGTGTGGCGGCACATGCCTGTAATCCCAGCTCTAGGGAGGCTGAGACAGGAGAATTGCCATGAGTCCAAGGCCAGACTAGGCTCCATAGTGAATTTAGGACAAGCTTGGATTACAAAGCGAGACCCTGTCTCCAAAAAACAAAACAAAACAAAAACCCAAACAAACAAACAAACAAAAACACGGAAGCATTGTAATGATGACAGGATGTAGCAAATATACCGCTATAATAATATTGAATGTAAAATGGTCTCAACTTGTCTATCAAAAGACACAGACTGGCTAATTCGATCAAAAAACAAAACCCCATAATTTATTGCTTGCAAGAGACACACTTCACCTATAAAGAAGCACATAGACTGAAAAGAAAATAAATAAGGATGGAAATCAGTATTCCATGCAACTGGACCCAGGACCCAGGAAAAAAGAAGGGTAGTTATACTATTTTCAGACACAGCAATTTTCAAACCAAAACAGATCAGGAGAGACAAAGATGGACACTCTATACAAGTTAAGAGAACAGCTCAACAGAAAGAAGTCACTATTATCAATATAGGGCTGGAAGATTGGCACAGTGGTTAAAGCAGTTGCTTTGCAAGCGTAAGGCCCTGAGTTTGATTTTTCACATAAACTGGGCCTGGTGGTGCATGCTTGCAATACCAACACTGAGGAAGCTGAGGCAGGAGGGTTGCCATAAGTCCAAGGTTAGCCTGGGAACATAGCAAATTCAGGAGCAGAGCCTGGGCTACAGAATGAGACCCTTTCTCAAAAAAAAAAAAAAAATGGTTAGCCTCTTTAATAAATGGTGCTGGGAGAACTGGTTATGCACATGCAGAAGAATGAATCTAGACACACACCTGTCACCATGTACTAAAATCAAATCAAAGCTGATAGAAGACCTAGGGATTAAAACAAACAAAAAAAGAGAGAGAAAAACAACAATGGAAACACTGAACCTGCTGGAGGACAGAACAGGAAAAATCTAGATATGTAGGCATGGACAAGAACTTCCAAAATAGGACACCTGATGCAAAAGAAATACCCCAGGACCAATAAATGTGACGATATCACACTAAAATGTTTCTCCACAGCAAGGGAAACTATCAACAGAGTGAAGACAGAACTGATAGCATGGAAAAAAATTTTTTACCACATACCTTGGATAGGGGCCTAATGACTAGAATATACAAGGAACTAAGGAAATAAAGAAAAATAGACTCAAAATCAAAGACCTGATTAAAAAATGGGCAACTGGGGGGTGTAGTTGAAGGGTGGTGCTTGGGCTCCTGTGCTTCTGTTTGTGCTGGAAGCGCAGCTGATGCGGGCCAGGCGGTGTGGTCGTCCATGCTGGGGCTCAGGGAGAAGCCACTGACGCCTCAGTGATCGCGGCCTGCACCCTGTAATGCACGAGGTCTTTGTGGAAAGCAGAGAAGCTGGCAGCTGCATTTTGTGTGCTCACCTAGACACAGGTAGAAGATAAGCCGTATCAGTCTGCAGAGAGGCTTTCACGCAAGCCATGCAAGATGCAAATGGACCAAAAGTGAGGCATATCCCCTCCCTAAGCACTGTTACTCTCCAAGCAACTATGGTTTACATATCAGCACTTGGAACCTTAGCACTTTTGTGCCCAAGGGACTTATGAAAGTGAGCATTCGTGTGCCCGCATTAAAAGTACTTTGAATTCTGTTTCAAAGGCCGTTTTCGGCAAACAGAATGAAATGATTTCACGCTTAGCTCAATTTAAGCCAAGTTTTTGGATATTAAGAAAAGTATCATATAGCGGCTGGTTGAAAGAAAAAAGTATTAAACAAGCCATCCGCTCTCTGAAAAAATACAGTGACATTCCATCAGAAAAGAGTCTTCTTGCTGAAGAGAAAAGACCCTTCATAGATAAGGTGGAAGATAGGGGTAAACACAGCCTTTTTCATTACACAACTAGTATAACCACAAAATTTGGAGAATCGTTCTACTTTTTATCAAATCATATTAATTCATACTTCAAACGTGAGGAAAAGATGTCTCAAAAAGAGGAAAGTAAGCATTTTGAGGACAAGTCAGAAGTCGAAGACGGAAAGGCCAGAGAAGGGAAGTCCAGCGTCCTTGGGGACAAGACCTGGCCCAGAGCCCCTGGGCGCCGCGTCTGCCAAGCAGAGCCTTGCCAGCTTCCTGGCGCATCCCGGAGAGGGTGTGCAGGCCCTGGTTGGCGGGTACATGGGTGGGGGGCTCGTGCCCAAGCTGATGTCAGATTCAAAGAGCCCGTCGGAAGAGCAGAAAGAGCCCAGCTCGGCGGGGCAGGCTGTGGGCAAGGACAAGACCTCTAAGGAGAAGAAGCAGTTGTCTCTTCAGCGAGAAAAGATTATTGCAAGAGTGAGTATCGGTAACCGGACCCGGGCGTCGGTGCAGGCGTTAAGAAGGGCCACAGACCCGAAGCTCTGCATCACCAGGGTGGAAGAACTCACTTTTCATCTCCTAGAATTTCCGGAAGGAAAGGGAGTGGCTGTCAAGGAAAAAATTATACCATATTTATTACGACTGAGACAAGTTAAAGATGAAACTCTTCAGGCTGCAGTTAGAGAACTGTTGGCCTTAATTGGTTAAAAGGGAGAGGAATTCGGATTCTCACAATTGGTGGAGGAGGAACAATGGGTGTGGTTGCTCTTCAGACGCTGGGGAAGTTAGTTGAGCTCACTCAGAAGCCAGTTCATCAGCTCTTTGATTACATTTGCGGTGGGAACACAGGTGCTATCTTGGCTGTCATGTTGGGACTGTTTCATATGCCATTGGACAAATGTGAGGAGCTGTATCGAAAACTGGGATCGGATGTGTTTTCACAAAATGTTATGGTTGGAACAGTCAAAATAAGTTGGAGCCATGCATTTTATAACAGTCAAACATGGGAAAAGATTCTTAAGGATAGAATGGGATCTGCACTAATGATGGAAAAAAGGAAGATACCCCACATGTCCAAAGGTAGCTGCTGTAAGTACCATAGTAAACTGAGGGATAACACCAAAAGCTTTTGTGTTCAGAAACTACGGTCACTTCCCTGGCGTCAACTCCCACTACTTGGGAGGATGCCAGTATAAGATGTGGCAGGCCATCCGAGCCTCATCTGCGGACCCAGGCTACTTTGCAGAGTATGCACTGGGAAATGATCTCCACTACGGTGGAGGCTTGCTTCTGAATAACCCTTCAGTATTAGCAATGCATGAATGTAAGTGTCTTTGGCCAGATGTCCCATTGGAGTGCATTGTATCCCTTGGCACTGGATGGTATGAGAGTGACTTGAGAAATGCCACAACATACAAAAGCCTGAAGATGAAACTTTCTAATGTCATCAACAGTGCAACAGATATGGAAGAAGTTCACGTAGTGCTCGATGGTCTGCTACCTCCTGACACCTACTTCAGATTCAATCCTATCATGTGTGAAAACATACCACTAGATGAAAGTCAGAATGAAAAGTCTGACCAGCTGCAGTTGGAAGGGTTGAAATACATAGAAAGAGATGAACAAAAAGTAAAAAAGTTGCAAAAAAACTGAATCAAGAAAAAACAACTCTGCAAAAAATTAATGACTGGATAAAATTAAAAACTGACATGTATGAAGGACTTCCATTCTTCTCAAAATTGTGACAAGTGTTTGCATGCATTCTCACTAATGAAGGCTTGTTCAGATGGTCTACGAAGTCAGTACGGAGTTCTGGAGGTCAGCCTGAGTTAACTATGAAATACAAATTCTGGGGAATACAGAAAGAGATGGTGCTTTGATCAGCTTGCACAGTACAGAAGTTATACTAGGTTACGGAATTCATATAGGAATTAAGTTTTTAAGATGTTAATAGGTAAGCTTTAGGAATTTTATTATTGTGCTATTTGGTCTTGATAGCTATTGGTGTTAAATTGTTTGATATTTTAAAATCTATTAATATATGTGCCGAACAATAAACTGAAAATATACTTTGAAAAAAAATGGGCAACTGAAATGAACTGGCAGTTCACAGATGAAGTTCAAATAGCCAGCAAATACACGAAAAGGTGTTTGACACACTTAGCGACTAGAGAATTGGGTAAGATATCTACCCCGGTGAGAATGGCATACCCCTAGAACTTGAACAGCAACCGATGTGGGTGAGGCTGTGGGTGAAAAGGAACTATATTACACTGTTTGTGAGATTGTAAACCGGCACAACCACTGTGGAGGGCAGTATGGAGATTCCTTAACAGGCTGAAAATAAATATTCCATTTGATCCTGGACACCTTTTCTGCACATCTTTCCAGAAGAGTAAAAAGCATCATTTAACACAGATAGCTATATACCCATGTTTACCGCAGCAGAACAAACGACGGCTACATCGTGGAAGTCACCAAATGTCCATCAACAGACTAATGGATACCAAAATCGTGGGTTAAATATCACATGTTTTCTCTAATGTGAGAAACCAAGAATAATAGGCATTTTATAGAACCAAATGGGTGTGAACGTGGGAGCCAGGGGGGATAGAGAAGGTGCTGGAGGGCCCAAAAAGGCGAAGGGGAAGGGGTCGTAATGTTGATGCAACAGATATGAGCACAAAATACTCAAGCTCAATGTAACCACTGTGTATCGCATACACACACACACACACACACACACACACACACACACACACACACTAATAAAAATTGGGAAAAGTATATATATAGTTTGAAGTAGGGTCTTGTTCTGTAGTCCAGCCTGGTTCTGAGGTCACTATGTAGCCCTGACTGGCCGTGAACTCAGAGCAATCCCCCTCAGCCTCTGAGCACTAGGATTACAGGCGTGTGCCACCACACCCAGATTATGTAGTGCTGGAGAATCAAACTCAGGTACTTAGCACAAATGCTTTAACCGCTCAGCTATTCCTCCAGTCCAGGAAAATTATATCATAAAAAACTAGCAGAGCACGGAGGTGCACGCCTGTAATCCTAGCACTTGGAAAGCTGAGACAGGATTACCATGAGTTTGAGGCCAGCTAGGCTACATGGTGAGTTCAATTTCTTTAAGACAGGGTCTTGCTCTGTAGTCAGGCTGGTCCTGTAGTCACAGCAGTCCTCCTGCTGTAGAGTTTTGGGATTATAGGCATATGCCACCATGCCTAGCTAATTTTTATGTGGTTCTGGGGATTCAGATTTAGGGCCTTGAGCATGCTAGACAAGTGCTTTAAACACTGAGCTAAGTACTAAGCCTTTCATGGTGAGTTCCGGACCAACCTGCACTAAAATGCAAGACCCTGCCTTAAAAATAAAATTATATATATCTCAAAACTAAAAAGTGAGTTGGAGAAGTTGCCTAGTGTGCAAAGGCCCTGGGGTTTCAATCCCCGCACCAAAGCACAGTCCGATCCTTTTGTAATAACATTTTGCTTAAGATACAAACACACTGGGCTGGTGGAGTAGCTCAGTGGTTACAGTGCCTGCCTAGCAAGGTCCAGGCCCGGGGTTCAGTTCCCCAGCACCACATAAGCAGGGCCTGGTGGTGCACGCCTGCAATCAAAGCACTTAGGAGGATTCGCCAGGAGTTTGAGGTCAGCCTCAGCTACATAGTGAGTCCAGGAACAGCCTGGATTATGGCGAGGCTCTTTCTCAAAACAAACAATCAAACAAACAAAAAAAACCCCAAAAACATTGTGCAGCTGTACAGGAATATTTTCTTTCTTTTTATCCTTAGCCTAAATGCATTTATATATATATATATATATGTGTGTGTGTGTGTGTGTGTGTGTGTGTGTGTGTATGTATATGTATATTTTCAAGTTGGAGGAACCACTTTCTATTGCCCAGGCTGGCCTTGAACTCCTGGGCTTGAGTGGCCCTCCTTCCTCAACCTCTAGGACTACAGGCAGGCACCACCATATCTGACTCTATTTTTATTCTTTTTTTTTTAAGACAGGGTCTCACTCTGTAGTCCAGGCTAGTTCTGAACTTACTATGTAGCCCAGGCTGGCCTTGAACACATAGCAATCGTCATGTCTCAGTCTCCCAAGTGCTGGGAATACAGGCGTGCATGTGCCACCATGCCCAGCCTACAGGATGGTGGGGAATGGAACAGAGGGCCTTGCACACGCCAGGCAAGCACTCAACTGCTGTGCTATTCCTCCAGCCTTGAGTCTTGTTTACTTACTTTTTTATTTTTATTTTTTGAGGCATAATTTCGCTCTGAAATCTGGGTTGGTCCTGAACTCATTAAATAAATAGCCCAGGCTAGCTTCAAATACACAGCAACCCTCCTGCTTCCTTCTCCCAAAAGCTGGGATTACAGGCTGGTACCACCATGCTGGGCGTATGTGGTACTGAAGAACTGAATTCAGGGGCTTGCACTTGCTAGGCAAGCACTGGAGCCCTCGGCTATGCCCTAGCCCACTTAAACTTTAACCTAGGCCTCCACAAGGCCAGGATTGGGTGACCCAGAAATTTAGGTTCCATCCCAACTAGCAGAAGCTTTCATCCCCTCTACCTCCTTTCCACATTTCTCCTACTTACTAAAGTACCTTCTTTATACTCTGTTGGGGGGAAGGTAGGGATCACTCATACCAGTGTCTACCACATCCTGTCCCACTGGAAGTTCTTCAGGGGTGATAGTACATGTGGAGCTGTCATCTAAGATAACAGCATCTCCTGGGCTGGGGGTGTAGCTCAGCAGTTAGAGCGCTTGCCCAGCAAGCACAAGGCTCTAGGTTCAATACCCTAGCAACACATAAGCCAGCTGTAGTGATGCATGCTTGTGTTTCCAGCACTTGGGAGGCTGAGGCAGGAGGACTGCTGTGTGTTCAAGACCTGCTTGGGATATGTAGGCAGAATAAGACTCTGCCTCAACAAAACAAAACAAACAAAATGTTTTTCTTCTGGAAAACTTCCTAAAGGAGCTGTCTGAGGCTGAGGCTGTTCTGTAGTTAATTTTTTCAGTATTTTTAAACTAGGAGCAGGAGGAGCACAGGCCTTCAATTCCAGTCTGGGCAAGTCAGCAATTTAGTGAGTCAATATTTCAAAATAGAATTTTTAAAAAGTGAAGGGGATGTAAGTTACTCAGAAGGATGTGACTTCAACCCCAAGCACCACAAAAAATAAGTAAAAATAGGAGTTCATTCTCAACTACACAATAATAAATACATAGACTAGTAACATGGCCATTTATTAACAAGTATTGTGTACTATACATAAATGCATGTATGATACATATTAAAAATTAACTATTGTGGTCCTGAGATCCAATCCAGGGCCTTCACACTGATCTATATCCTCAGCTCATCTTTTAGTTTTGATTTTGAGTTACAGTTTAAGCATGTTGCTAAATTGCCCAGGCTGACTTCCAATTGTGATCTTCCTGCCTCAGCCTGCCAGGGTGCTGGGATGATGGGCCTGGGCCACTGACCGGCTTCCTGACACATTTCTTAGATCCTCTTGTTAATGCCCTGTGGCTGTGCCTGCCTCCTTGCTAGTCCCTGAGCCTCTGAGGGCATTTCAGTCCAGGTTCTTTTCTCTTCCAGGATCGGTTTCTGCCTCTCCCTCCCAGGATCTCTGATATTTGAGGCTTACCCCTCACCTACCTTCACAGATTTTGCTCAAGGTTTTCTAGGTGGGCTCGGTGGCTCACACCTGTAATCTCAGCACGCTGGGAGACTCAGGCAAGAGGCTTGCAAATTTGAGTGTGGCTTGGGCAACTTAGTGACTTAGTGGGATCCTCTCTCAAAGTAAAAAGAATGGGCCAGGATGGAGCTCAGTGAGAAGGTGTGAGGGCCCTGGCGCCCCTCTTCCCCCATGCCATACATACATACGCAAGACAGGAGAAGAGAGGTGTTTGAAAGCTCTTGCCACAGAGAAATAATAAACACGAGATGATGGATATGCTAATTACCTTGATTTGATCATTAAACAATATATACATGTATCAAAACATTATATCACACAATTTGCATATATAAAAAATTAAACATTTGTGCTAAGTAGGTGCTCTACTAGAAAGTTACATTCTCAGCTCTTTTAACTTTCTATTAATTTTGAGTCGAGGGGATGGAGGAATAGGTTAGCAGTCAGAACGCTCGCTTAGCAAGCTCACGGCCCTGAGTTGACTCCCTGGCACCACATGCACAAGGCATGGTGGCACATGCCTGTAATCCCAGCACTCAGGAGGCTGAGGCAAGACCCTGTCTCAAAAAATAAATAAAAACAAAACAATGATTTTAAAGCCTGGCGTGGCAGCACTTGATTGCAATCCTAGCACTTTGAAAGAATGGCACTGGAGGCTTACCAGTTTCCCCAGTTCAGCTTGGTCAACTTGGTGAGGCCTTATTTCAAAATCAAAAATAACAATGGCCTGGGGATGCAGTTCAATGTGAAGGCCCTGATTTCAGTCTTCAGTACTACAAATCAATCAATTAATAACGAAAGAAATAAAGATTTTTAAATAAGCAAAAGATGATACCCATGGGCATTGGCGCAGCCGCCAAGGCGCAGTGCACTGCCCAGGCATCCAGCGGTCCAGGGTTAGGGAGCTGGAGGAGTAGCTCCGCAGCTTGCCTAGCGAGCTCACAGCCCTGAGTTCAATTCTCCGGGACCACATAAACTGGGCAGGATGGCATGCGCCTGGATTCCCAGCACTTGGGAGCCTGAGGCAGGATTGCTGTGAGCTGGGGGCCAGCCCAGACTACATAGCAAGGTCAGGACTGGCCTGGATGATAGGAGACCCTGTCTCAAAGAAGACAGAACAAAACAAAGGCCATGGTTCACATGGCGGCTCCTCTTGTCTGCTGGCTAAGGCCTGCTTGTAATCGGCAGGGATAAACATACATGGTCCACGGCTTCCCCGGAGGGACCTCCTGCTGGGTTCCCACATTTCCCACTTTGCATGAAGTTCAGTTTTTCCTTTCCTGCTGTTTTTTTGGATCCATGACTAACATTGTCTTTTTCATTTTTCCAGTAAGTGAACGTAAATGAACAATGTTTGAATGAAGCCTGGTGTCAGTTAGCTACCGGCTACAGATGTCTGAATTGTTTGGCTGATAAGAATGGATCCATCAGGGAGAGTCCCAGGGTGCACCTCATTTTTGACTGCACAGTGAGAAGCAGAATTAAAACAAACAAACAAACAAACTCAAAATACGGGCTAGAGGAATGGCACAGTGACTGAAGCACTTGCCTGGCAAGAGCAAGGCCCTGAGTTTGATTCTTCAGCACCACATAAAGCCAGGCATGGTGGTAGGACCATGTAATCCCAGCACTTAGGAGCTTGAGTAAGAGGATTGCCAGGAGTCCAAGGCCAGCCTGGACTTCATAGTTCCGGAAAAACCTGGGCTACAGAGTAAAACCCTGTCTCAAAATAAAATAAAATAAAAGTATACAATTTATACTAATTTTTTTAAAAATTAAAGACTTACTTGAAAAATGGAGACTGTACAACCCTTTCGGCTATGTTTCTCTCTGCTGTATAGTAAATTCTGCACAGGTCACATGCACATTTCTTGTTTTTTTTTTTTTGTTGTTGTTTTTTTTAAAGACAGGATCTCCGTAGTACAGGCTGGTTCTGAACTCACTGTGTAGCCCAGGCTAGCCTTGAATTTACAGCAATTCTCCTGCCTCAGCCTCCCATGTGATGGGATTACAGATGCGCACCTCCGTGCTGGTGCTAAGGAATCAAACTCAGGGCCTTGAGCTTGCTAGGCAAGCGCTTTAACGTCTGTGCTATTCCTCCAGTCGTGACATAGCCATTTCTGATCATAGTACATCTCTTACAAGGATAATAAAATGAAATTTAAAGCACTTTGGGAGAAAAAGAAATGGAAGATTAAACCCTATAAAACCTATGCATGAGGGGCTGGAGGAATACCTCAGTGGCTAAAAAGTTTGCCAACCAAGTTCAAGGCCCTGAGTTCAATTTCCTAGCACCCCAGAAGATGGGCAAACTGGTGCATGCCTGTAAGCCCAGAATTTGGGAGGCCGAGGCTTGAGGATTACTGGGAGTTTGAGGCCAGCCTGGGTTCCATAGTGAGTTCAGGTCCAGCTGGGACTCAAGGCTGAGACCCTATCTTAAACAAAACAAAACAAAACAAAACAAAACAAAACAAAACAAAAAAAGTGTGCATGAGCTCCTCGGTTCAATCCCCAGCACCACACAAACAAACATAGCCTGAAAACCTAGGTCTTAACATGCATGGAAAAAAGTGTTCTCAGAAAGAAACAGAGTGAGTTTTCCACCCAAGACACTTACCGTTGCAAGCCATGCAGAATCTCTGCTCTAGTAGTTTTCCAAATGACAATAAGAGCTGGACCTAGAGATGTACGTCTGTGGTCCCAGCACTCAGGGAGGCTGAGCCAGGCAGGAGGATGGCAAGTCCCAGCCGAGCTGGGCAGTTTAGCCAGACTCTGTCTCCAAATCAAAAATAACAATGCACTGGTTGTGGGCTGGCGCCCTATTACTACCAAAAAAGAGTGACAAGATGGTAAGCTCGGGCTGGAGGAATGGCTCAGCGGTTAAAGCGCTTGAGCAAGCGCTAAGCCAAGTGCTAGGTACCCGAGTTCGATTCCCCAGCTAACACATAAACTGGGCGTGGTGGCGCATGCCTGTAATCCCAGCACTCGGGAAGCTGAGACAGGAGGATTGCCTTGAGTACAAGGCCAGCCTGGGCTCTGAAGTGAATTCAGGACCAGCCTGGACCACAGAGTGAGACCCTGTCTCAAAAAAAAAAAAAAAAAAAAAAGATGGTAAACTCTGGAATGTTTTATAATTCTCAGGTACCCACCCTAGTCCTTAATCCACCTTAATTACCTCCTTATTTTATTTATTTATTTATTTATTTTTGGTGACACTGGGATTAAGCCCAAGGCCTTCACACTGAGCTACATCCCCAGCCCATTTTTTAGTACTGGTTTTGAGACAGGGTGTTGCCAAGTCACCAAGTTGTTCAGACTGGGCTTAGATTTGCAATTCTCCTGCCTCAACCATAAGGGCGAAGATTGGATTTATTGGGCTGGAGGAATGGTACAGCAGTTAAAGTGCTTGCCTTCCAAGTGCAAGGCCCTAGAGTTCGATTTTCCAGCACTGCAGAAAGCTGGGTGTGGTGTGATTCCCCACGCCTGTAATCCCAGCACTCAGGAGCCTGAGGTAGGAGGATTGTGTTGAGTTCAAGGTCACCTTGGGGTTACACAGTGAGTTTAGGACCAGCCTGGGCTACAGAGTGAGACCCTGTCTCAAAAGAAAAAACAAAGAAAAAGAAAAAAAAATTAGATTTATGTTTCTTTTGAGACAGAATCTCACTCTGCAGTCCAGATTGCTCCTGAACTCACCACGGAGCCCAAACTGGCCTCAAACTCACGGGAATCTTCCTGCTTCGGTCTCCCAAATGCTGGGATTACAGGTGTGTACCTCCATGCCCAGCTTTATGTGGTGCTGGGGAATCCAACTCAGTGCCTTAAGCCTGGCTGGCAAGGGCTTTACCTGCTGAACTATTCCTTCAGCTCCTCTTTCTTTCTGTACTGGGGATTGAACCCAAGGGGTATGCATGGAGATACAAGCCCCAGCTGTTTAATTAATTAATTATTTTTTGAGACAGGGTCTTACTCTATAGCTCAGGCTGGTGCTGAACTCACTCTGGAGCTCAGCCAGGCTGGCCTTGGACTCACAGCAACCCTCCTGTTTCCGCCTCCAGAGTGCTGGGATTACAGGCGCGTGCCACCATGCCTGGCTTTACGTGATAATGGGGAATCGAACTCAGGGTCTTGAGCTTGTTAGGCAAGTGTTTCAACCGCTGCACCATTCCTTTAGTTTCTATAATAATATATCTTGCTGGGAGGACCCAAATCTAAAAACAAAATTAATTTTTCTTTCTTTGAGACAGAGTCTTGCTCTGTAGTTCAGGCTGGTCCTGAACTCACTAGCCCAGGCTGGCCTTGAACTCAGGTTAATCCTCCTGCCTCCCAAGGGCTGGGATTTCCAGGCCTGTGTCACCAGGTTACGTCGTGCTGTGGAACCAAACTTAGGGCTGTGTGTGCTAGGCAAGCACTCTGACAGCTGTGCCATTTCTCCAGGCCCTCATGTATGTTTCATACACACCTTATACACATATCTGAAGATAATTTCTTTTTCTCCTAGTACTGGATATTGAACCCAGGGCCTTTATACTGATCTACTGTTGGACCCAAAAGTCCTGCCGGCGAAGGTCACCCCCAGAAGACCACTCAGACGACTCGGTTGATGCAAAAGCAGGAGGAAGGTTTATTAACAGACGCGTCTGGGTCCCTCAGCCTCGGGAAGGTGAAGGACCCCGAGTGGCTGTTACAGGCTGTTTTTAAGCTTGAAAACTGTAGGCGAAGGGAGGGGTTGGCAGGGGTTGGAGGGTCGTTCTATGATTGGCTTATTTAAAAGGTACAGTTTGTCTATTGGTCTACACTTCGGCGCCGTGATGGGGTATGCTATGGGTCAATATCTTGGTTAACATCTGGGTCTTGCAACAGGTGCTGCCGGCCCCTGTGCTATCTGGGTGCTGTTAGCCTCGCTTCCGGGAACTGGGGCGGGGCGTTGGTAGGAAGTACTTAACATTCTCGGAATTCTCGGAATTGTGTGTTCAGGTCCTTTCATGATGGGGTTTAGATGGGGGGAGAATGGGTAGGGGAACAGGAGTTCAACGTTTGGAGGCACAGTTTTTCACTACACCCCCAGATTACTTTTATTTTTTAAAATTTGAGACAGGGTTTGGGGTGTAGCTTGGTGGTTAAAACACTTGCCTATCAAGTGCAAGGCCCTGGGTTAGATATCCCACATAAATGGGGTATGGTGGCGCACACCTGTAATCCCTGCCCTCGGGAGGCTGAGGTAGGAGGCTTGCCATATGCTCCAGGCTACCCTGGGTTTACATAATGAGATCAGTACCAGCAACAGAAAAAAACCCCCGGCCCAAACTCATTTTGAGACAAGAGTTTTGCTGAGTCAGTCTAGGCTGGGATCGAACCTTCCATTCTCCGGCCTCAGGCTCCCAGAGCACTGAGATTAGGCATACACCACCACACCTGAAGACCAGAAATAATATATTTTTAGTGTACCTGAATTTCGATTATGATCTGTCACAAGCAGTCACGTGCTAGGGGCCTGGGCTTGCCCCACCCTGAACACGAAACGAGGCAGCAGGGCCCAACCTTGTCCGTCACCTTGTCCGTTGCAAAGCACCCAGCACTCACTGCAATCTAGCACGGCCTTGTGACCTGGAGCACCACCTTGTAACTTCAGACTGTAACTTTAGCGTCACTGCCCAGCGACTTGTCACAGCTACCTGTTACCAAGGAAGGGGAGGCCAAGGGTTCAATGATATATGAGAGGCCTCCGTTGCTAGGGGCCCAGCCTCAGGGTGTAAATCCCCGTCACGGTGCCGGCACTGATGTAGCTGCTTCCTGCTTGAGCCTCGGTGTCCCGCTTCCCTGTCTGTCTTGCAACAGTCAGACGTTGACTTTTTGACTTGCAGGATCACGTTGGTGCTAGAAAGTTTCGGGTTTGGATTTGGATTTTTGGTTAGGGATGCCGAGTCTATAGCACGTTTTGTCCCCGTATTATAGCTGAGGCCCTTTGGGGCAGAATGTTCAGAGTCGGGAATCAACTTTCTGACCTCTTTTTGTTTGATTGTTTGTTTGTTTTTTGAATTTTTGAGGCAGGATCTCACTGTCCCCAGGCTGGTCCTGAACTCACTATGGAGCTCAGCCTGGCCTTGGACTCATAACAATCCTCCTGTCTCAGCCTCCCGAGTGCTGGGATTACAGGTGTGCGCCACCACACCCAGCTGATGTGGTGCTGGGGAATCGAAGTTGGGTACTTAGCACTTGCTAGGTGAGTGCTTTAACCACTGAACCATTCCCCAATCCCCTACCCGACTGATTTTAGCAGGCCTTGCTCAAGCTGAGCAGGCACCGGAACTGCTGTGCTGTCCCTCCTGCACGTTTGTCTGTTTTGTTACAGTACTTGGGGTTGAACCCAGGACCGTATCACTGAGTTACAACCCCAGCCTGGGATTCCAGGTTTATACCACCAGGACCAGCCGGACAACCAGGGTTTTGTGATAGTCACAGCTGCTTCATAGTGTGGATTTTTTATCAGTGACTAAGTATAGTTTCCATTTAGTAGAGAAAAAGTAAAAAAACAACAAAAACCTAAACTTATGCCTACATTTAAAAAGAAGAAATGTCTTAAATAAATTCAGCTCCCCTCCCACCTGTTAATGTTAAAGAGAAACTGACGTACAAATTGATCAAGAAACAAAGCAAAAGCCGGGTGTGGGTGGTACACACCTGTAATCCTTGTACTCTGGGAGGCTGAGGCAGGAGGATCAGAAGTTTGAGTCCAGCCTGCAATTTGGTGAGATACTGTCTCAAACAATAAAAAAAGGCTGGTCATGTAGCTCCAGGGAAGGCCCTGTGTTCACCTCCCAGGACCAAAAAAAAAAAAAAAAAAAGACAGAAAGAAAAAAAGAAAGAAAATGAAAAGCAAGCAAGCAAGTTTATTCGTGCTGAAAAGCTTTGCATCGCGTGTGTATGCTATTTGTCTGTGCCAGGTTCGAGTCTCATGAAGTGAAAGATGAAATCACAGATGAAGAAGGCAGGGAGTAGGAAGAGTATTTTACTCAGGAAAGGTTAGGACGGGCAAATAAAACTTTCCACTGGTCAATAGGGACAGAGGGATAAAAGCTGCAGGTCGGAAGGGGACCAGAAAGAGGGTTTCCGCTTGGTTTTCTTGTCTCTGCCGTTTAGAGATGAGCTGATCAGGGCTGGAGAAGTGGCTTAGTGCCTAAGACAAGCGCTAAGTCCTGGAGTTTGATCCCCCAGCACTACATAAACCTGACGTGGTGGCGCACGCCTGTAATCCCAGCACTTGGGAGGCTGAGACAGGATTGTGGTGAATCAAGGCCAGCCTGGGCTCCATAGTGAGTTCAGAACCAGCCTGGGCTACAAGGCAAGACCCTGCCGAGGGGGGGGGGGAGAGAGAGAGAGAGAGAGAGAGAGAGAGAGAGAGAGAGAGAGAGAGAGAGAGAGAGAGCAGCTGATTTGATTAAGAAAGTGATTTTACTCAGCAGGCTACTAAGACTCAGCTGTAACTGCCCAATAGACATACATACATACACTTACTGAGACAGGGTCTTGCTCGGTAGCCCAGGCTGGGCCTGGACTCACAGCAATTCTCCTGCCTCGGTCTCCCAATTGCTGGGATTACAGGTGTGCCTCACCATGCCTGCTTGATGAGGTGCTCATGAATTAAACTCAGGGCCTCACGCTGCTAGGCAAATGCTCTAACTGCTGTGGTATTCCACTTGCCACTTTCCAACTCATTTTTGACTTCTGCTTTTCTTTCTTTCTTTCTTTCTTTTTTTTTTTGAGACATGGTCTTTCTCTATAGTACAGACTGGTCTTGAACTTACCCATGTAGCCCAGGCTGGCCTTGGGCTCACAGTAATCCTCCTGTCTCAGCCTCCTCAGTGCTGTGATTACATACATACGTACATTACCATGTCTGGCTCTGATTTTTTTTTTTTTAACCACAGAACTTTTGTAATTACAGTTGACACTGTAATGCTCAACTTGCCAGTTTGCTACAAGTTTTGCTGAAGGCAAAAATGTATCACTTCTGCACTTGGTGACTGACACTCAGGGAGACACAGTCACACAATCTGTCATGGAAGGACCTGGCTCTTCCTCCAGTCCTTCATCAAATGTCTGTTCATCCTCTGTAACCGCTTTGCTAAGCGAATATGCAGCTTCTTAAATACCTCCTGCACTGTTTTGAGGTCATCGCCAAGGACTTAACTGGTATCCATGGAAGCACATTCAACCACGGGAGGGAGCAAAGTCTAAGACTAAAACCCTAACTAGGTGCAATCTTGATGTTAATTATAGTTGTCCCTTGTCCCTCCAAAGTATGAGATTCTCAAGCTTTTTTTTTTTTTTTTCTTTTGAGACAGGGTCTCGTTTTGTAGCCCAGGCTTGTCCTGAATTCACTGTGTCGCCCAGGCTGGCCATGGACTGGACAAACCTCCTGTCTCAGCCTCCCTAGTGCTGGAATTACAACCATGTGCCACCACACCTGGCTTATGTGGTGCTGGGGAATCAAACTTGAGTACTTAGCGCTTGCTAGGCAAGGGCTTTAACTGCTGAGCTCTTCCTCCAGCCCAACATTTTAAAACTATATTAATAGTTGTCACAGGGGCAATCATAAACATTTACTCTATTAGAATTTTTTTGGAGACAGGGTCTGAGTCTGCAGTCCAAGGTGGTTCTGAGCTCAATATGCAACCCAGACTGGCATTGAACTCCCAGGAATCCTCTGGTCTCAGCCTCCCGAAGGTTAGGATTACAGGTGTGTGCTACCATGACCAGTTTATGAGGTGTTGGGGAATTGAACTTGGAGTACTCAATTCTTGCTCGGCAAGCATTTTAGCTTTAACTGCAAAGCTATTTCTTCAGTCCACTTTTTCACTCTGTAGTCCACACTGGTTCTGAACTCACTATGTAGCTTAGATTGGCCTCAAACTCACAACAATCCATCAGCCTCAAGCCTTCAGAGTGCTGGGATTAAAGGTGTGTGCCACCACACCTGGTTTAAGTGGTGCTGGGAATTAAACTCTGGAGCTCAGCACTTGCTTTAACCACTGAGCAGTCCAGCTCCAGAAATGCCTTTTTTTGAGGTGAGGCCTCACTCTCTAATCCAGGCTGGTCCTGAACTCCTTATGTAGCCCAACTGGCCTAGAATACTCAGCAATCCTCCCGCCTCAGCCTCGAGGGCTGGGATTACAGATATGTACCACTATACTGGGCTTATGTTGGTGCTGGGGAATTGAACCTAGAGTCTTGTGCTCGCTAGACAAGTACTCTAATCAATGAACTACTCCCCCAGGCTCAGAAAATGGGTTTAGTTATTTTTCAGACAGGGTCTCACTCGGTAGCCCTGGCTGGTCCTGGACTCACGGCAATCCTCCTGCCTCAGCCTCCCAAGTGCTGGGATTACAGGCGTGTGTCACTATGCTCAGCAATATGTGGTGCTGGAGAATGAACCCCGGGCTTTGCATTTGCTAAGGCAGCAGCTTTAACTGTTGTGCCATTTCCGTAACCCAGAAAAGGGCTCTTTAAAAGCAATAAAGTTGGAACATTCTCCTATAGTTAACAGCTGGAATTTTCCCAAAATTCTTCTTGCTCTCCCCAGTGTCTTCTGCATCTAAACTCTAGAGTCACTTGTCAAAGAGGGAAGCCTGTTGGCAGCACTTGGCTTGTGAATTCCAGGAGAGTCTAAGAGGAAGGAGAGAAAGTGGCTTATAGTATTTTATTGAAGGAGAAAGTCAACCAAATAGGAAGCAGACGTAGACAGAGGGAAGGAACCTGGGGAAGCCGGGTCTGTGGGCAGAACTGATGGCACCGCTCAGCCAATCTGCTGCACCTGGGCTTCCGTGCTTCTCCACAGTCCAACTCCTCATGGGCCACTTTCAGATCAGGGGATTCCGGGGACCAAATGTGAAAGGGGTCTTTCAGCTGTCAACCGACAGTCCTCCAGTCTTCTCTCATCCATGGCATCCAGTGAACATATAAATTACTTTCCAGACTCCTCTGCATGATTGAAGAGCCGTTCTCGCATGGCGTGGCCATGCTCCCTGCTCCTGGTCCTCTTCGCGATGTACTGGGAGGACAAAGGGAGAGAAGAAACAGCAGACGTCACCATTCACATCAGTGGAGCTACATCGTAATGCTGGTTTGTACTGACAAAATGCTCCGGTATCTTCTATTTCCCTGGATGGGAGACGGGAGACAGGGATGCAGAGGATGTGCTGCACAGCCCCTCACTTCCTACAGGGTAGTGCTCTGTCCCAATAGATGTGTGAACAGTGGCTGAATCAGCCTCCTCCCAAAATAAGAATCCAGCATGTATTCCAGATGATGATCTGTCCCTGCTCCTCAGGAGCTCACGCTCCAGGAGGGGCCTCCAACCTCCCTGAGAACGTCTAGGTGTGAGAGGCAGTACCTTGAGTGGTGGCCCACTTAACTGTTGACAGGTCTCTCTCTTCCAGAGTTCTAATACTAAACCAAAAACTGTTAACTCTCAAACTCGCATGTCCTCAATTTCTTCTTGTGTGCTGTAGTCTTCCAATAAGTGAGGACAGATAATCCTCTCGTGCTGAGCATTGTTAGCTTCTACCGCTACAGAGAACAGTTCTGTCTTCTAGTACCTTATTTGTAAAATGATCTTTACTTATGTAGTTATTTTTTGAGACAGGGTCTTGCTCTGTGGTTTAGGCTGGTCCTGAACTATGTAGCCCAGACTGGCCTTGAGCATGTGGCAATCCTCCTGCCTCAGCCTCCCGAGTGCTGAGATTACAGGTGTGTGCATGCACTCCTAGCTTATGTGGTGCTGGGAAGTGACCCAGGGCCTTGTGCTTACTAGGCAAGTACTTTAACCACTGAGTTATACCACCTTTATTTTATAAAGCATTTGAGCTGGTCTGTGATTCCAGGACTCTGAAAGCCTGAGGATGTCAGGTACTGAGTCCCAGCAACCAAAAAGTAATTAATATGGAAAGATACATCCTCAGAAAGTCAAGATGGCCCCAAAAAATATGGGGTGGGGGAAGAATGACCATAGAATCATTCACAAGGCTTGACCAAATGATGCAGATAGAATAAAAGAATAATTAACCAAAAAATGACAAGAACAAGTGAAACAGAAGGTGGTATAAAAGTAACATTAGTAGGACTGGGCACGTAGCTCAAGGATCAGAGCGGTTGCCTAAAAAGTGTGAGGCACCAGGTTCAATCCTCCAGCACGAAGTAGTCAGATGATCTCTGAGGAGCACTTGAAGGCAGCACAAGCAGAGAAGGCAGAGAAGCACAGGCTCAGTGAGCTAGAGGGTGAGAGAGCAGATGGAAAAACGGCTGCAAGTTATACAGGCCATGTTGTAAAATGAATGTGGGACTTAGAAGCTACCATCAAGAATGTATAAAATCTATTTTGTTTTATTTTTTGAGACAGGGTCTTGCTCTGTAGCTTAGGCTGATCTTGAACTCACTGTGGAGCTCAGGCTGGCCTTGGACTCACTGCAATCCTCCTGCCTCAGCCTCCTGAGTGCTGGGATTAGAGGGGTGCACCACCACACCTGCCTTTGTGGTTCTAGGCAAGCACTTTAACTACTGTGCCATTCCTCTAGCCCCTGTATAAAATTTATATTGAAAACAGAGACAATATAAGAAAAATATCTACAATATTCTACCAAAGAATTGATGACAGAGCCCAAGACCAGCTTTCTCAGCTGGTCTTGTGAAGTTCCAATCACCAAAGCAAAATCAAATTACTGAACAATATGAGAAAAAAATCTACACATATGCACAAAGCTAGGTAATCACAAACACATGCAAAAAATAAAGCAGTTTTATAGAATAACATAGTATTGGTTTTATTTTTCCATGAGTTTATTCTGTAGTCCAGACTAGTCCTAAACTCATTATGGAGTTCAGGCTGGCTTAGAATTCATAGCAATCCTCCTGCCTCAGCCTCTCTAGTGCTGGAATTACAGATGTCAAATATCATTTTTAAAGTAACACTGTAATATACACATATATGCACACAAAACCATCACCCTTAAAAAAAAAAACTCTAGGGGGCTGGAGGAATGGCACAGCAGTTAAAGAGCTTGCCTAGCAAGTACAATGCCCTGGGTTTAATTCTGCAGCACCACAGAAGATGGGCGTGGGCGTGGTGGCGCTTGCCTGTAATACCAGTGCGTGGAAGGCTGAGGCAGGAGGACTGCCACCAGCTGAAGGATAGTCTGGGCTCCACAGTGAGTTCAGTCAGGACCAGTCTGGGCTACAAAGCGAGACCCTGTTCCACACACACACACACACACACACACACACACACAAAACCTTTACAAGTTCTTCAAATAGTAAAGAATATTGTACTGAAAGAAGATTCCAAGAAGAAAAAATTTCCAGAATGGAAAATAAAATGAATAAAGATGCTGGACAACTTCAAATATTTAAATTTGAAACTAATTGAAAAAAAAGTTAAAAAGTATAAAAAATTAAAATTGGAACACATATATATACCTATATCCATCTATACCTATAGATATATTCTTTTTAGTTGTTATGCATTTTAAAAGGTGGTTCCAGACATAAAACATCTGTTGTACAAAACACAATTAAATTTGTTTCAAATATTAATGTAATTCAATTTATTTATTTTTGAGACAGGCTCTGGCTCTGTAGTCTTGCCTCAGCCTCCTGAATGCTAGGATCACATGCCTGTGCCCCTACGCCCTGTGCTTATCTTTTCAAAGACTTAAAAAACCCTCTTCTTGGTCATCAATATCTGGAAAGACAGTGAACAAGGAGCTCTGGCTACCTGCCTCCATGTCAGTCCCAAACTATGCCTCCCCACGCCAGGTAACTGCTCAGACACAGGGAGATTACAGAGGAACTCATGAGAAAGGGCCCAGGCCTTGAGCCCTCATTCTGCCGAAGGAAACGGAGGCCCTGAGAGCTGGAGTCACCAGCTGACCAGGTAATCACTGAGTGGCCGGGTGTGCCTGCTGACCAGTTTCTTAAATCTTAAAATGTGTCTAATTTGAATTATACAGTAAAAACAAAATTTTCATCCTTTGTGTGTATGAGAAAGGGACAGCAGTATTTTAAAACTTTCCTCACAAGAGGTTTTCATCTCTTCTTAGTTTTATGAGGAAGTCCACACAAATCAAGCTGATTTTCTCTGCTAGACTAAAATTGGAGGCAATTTAAACAATGGCAGCAATCTGTATGTTACAAAATACTGTATGGTTTGAGCATTTCCAGCCTCTGACATGTCCTTACCTCATTTTTCAAGCATTTTCTCATCTCCCGGTCAAGATCGTTGCAATGACCAAAGAATTTCAGGATGCTGTGCTACAAGGAAGGAAGGGTGACACGTTTCATCTCGCAGCATGCCGGCATCTCTGGCACACAGAAATGCAATCGTTGTCACTAAAGCATGGGCTTGCGTGTCACTTTCTTAATGAGCAAACAATAGTTAAATACATAAAATGTTAAGCATAGAGTCTTATCCTGGTCCTTCCATAAAGAGGGAACAAACATCCTACAGATACAAACAAAAAGACCTTTCCTTTTATTAAAAAAAAAAAAAAACCCTCAAACTGATGAAAATCTCACAGTGTAGAGGTGCCCCTTTCTTAAGGGGCTGTCACACACCACAATCCACTGTACACTACAGAGCCTGGTGGAAAGCTGCAGGTGGCCGCTTTCACACCAGCAAAGAGAATACAGTGTCCCTTAACAACAGGTATTTCATAAAATGCTCAGTACTAGAGCCTTATTCTCATTTGCCTGTATTCAAAATACCATAAAATATGTCAGACACTAACTGGATAGGGTGACACATGCTTGTAATCCCAGCAGTCTGGGAGGGTGAGGCAGGAGGACTCCAATATTGACCTCAGCTTGGGCAACTAAACAAGACCCTCTCTCAAAATTTAAAAATAACACGTAAAAAGAGGCTGAGGGTATTGCCCAGTGCAAAGGCTCTGGGTTCATTCCACAGTACTTGAAGTAAAAAACACATATTATCATTAGGTGATATGTACATGTCATATAAATGAGCCCCTAGTTCAAGTAGAAAGAAACCTGTATCTGAAGTTCAAAGTCTGTTCATGGAAAAAAAAAAATCTCCCAGTGGCTTTAAGACCTGTGACTTTCTTCTTTTTCTTTTTCAAGACCGGGTCTTGATCTGAAGTCCAGGCTAGTCCTGAACTCATATGTAGCCCAGGCTGGCCTTGAACTCATGGCAATCCTTGTTTCAGCCTTCCCAGTGCTGGAATGACAGGCATGTGTCATTGCGCCCAGCTAATATGTGGTACTGGGGGAATCGGACCTAGGCCTGGTACTTCCCAGGTAAGTGTTCTAATCACTGAGCTGTGCCCCCAGCCCACCATGACTACCATCATGGGAACATCAGAGTAGGTTAAAATGATGCCTTGAAGTTAATGCCCTGAATTTTGGTATGGCCAGCTATAATTAGCATGTTTGCTGTACATCACTTTTTTTTTTAACATATTACATCCCTTTACCCTTCCCACCACCTCAACCCACCCAGCCCTATCCCCTTACCCTCTCCAAAACTGAGAGACGCTACCGAGAAGGTATCACTTGCAGGTGGCCCCAATTAGGCACTGCGGGCACGGTCCAGGTTGGTAGCCCTGTCAACGCACAGCAAGGATTCAAGGGAATTCAGCAGTGGAAATGGAGACTGCCTGCGAGTGAGGCTTTCACAGAATTGAGGTAGGTGGAGGAATTAAGGATGACCTGGGTTTCTGGTTTAGACAAGTAGATGTCACCTAGACAGAAGAAGTTCCTTAAAAATACCTCAGAATAAATTTTGAGCCAGAAATAGTGTTACTGAAACCATGGAAGTGAATGACTATTTTTGGAAGGTGTGACCAAGTCAGGCATGGTGGGACATATAATCCCAGAACTAGCAAGAGCTAAATCAAGTGCTAAGTATGAGTTAGTTCAATTCCCTAGCACCACATAAAGCTGGGCATAGTTGCGTATGCCTGTAATCCCAGCACTCTGGAGGCTGAGGTGGAAGGATTATGGTGAGTCCAAGACCAGCTTGGGCTCCATAGGGAGCTGTGAGTTCAGACTAGTGTGGGCTGCAGAGTGAGACCCTGCTTCAAAAAAAATATGCTGTACCACTATATTCTACGTGTAGATGTACTCAAGTTGCCTACTCACTCTGGAGGTTATTCTTAACAAATAAAGCTGTTCTGAGTAAAAATGGAAATATATTTGTATTATTGGAATTAACCTAAATTCCTTGAAGTAAAATGTTGGGTCAAGTGGCAAATATATAGCAGTTTGGCTATTCACTGCCAGACTCCCCTCAAGGTTGTTCCTATTCGTAATCTCAACACAAGATTACAAGTGAATGAAAGTTCCTTCTCCCATAGTCTCACCAACAAAATGCACTACCATACTGCTTAATTCTGTCAGTCTGAGGACAAGGAAAGCAACTCTTGGGTACTCAATTTGTAGTTTTCTGTTGAACGTAGGTGAACTTTTTCTTGTGGTAGCGGCATTTCATTCTGGGCCTTAACAAACGTTGGGCAAATGTTCTAGAACCGAGCTACAACTGAGCATACCTCTTCCCCCCAGACCTTTAGAATATTTTTGAGATGAGTTCTCAATAAATTGCCTGAGGCTAGCTCCCAGTTTGTAATTCCCCTGCTCCAGCTTCCAGAGTAGCTGGAGTTACAGGAACGTGCACATATTCTGAAAGGCCAGATTCTCTTGCTTTGTGAATTATCTACATATGCTTCAACTCATTTTAATTTTTTTGGCCTCTTGCCCTTAATTTTTAAAGATTCATCAGGGAGACAGGGTCCTGCTCAGCAGTCCAGGCTGGTCCTGAACTCAATGGGTAGTCCAGGCTAGCCTTGAACTCAAAGTGTCCTTCTGCCCCAGCCTCCTGAGTGCTGGAATTACAGGCATGCACCATCATGCATGGCATAAAACCAAGGGCCTTGCCCTTGCTAGGCAAGTGCTTTGACTGCTGAGCTACGCCACCAGCCCCCAAATACATGTTCTTGCTGTATTTATGCTGGCTGGGGTAAATGAACTCAAGAGCAAAAGCTCTTCACACATGCTCTAAAAAATATTTCACAACATGCCTAAAGAAAGTCTCAACCAGTCCCATAAGTAAAGGAACTAGCTATCAATACAAAAGATAAAACTTGCATGGTTCAACAATGTTTACCATCATATGTAAAACTAGTACACATGCTTTACTGGTTGGAAACTTGACAAGCTGATTCCAAAATTTCTGTGGAAATAAGAAGGGTCTAGAAAAGCCAAAATCCACCTTGAAAAAGGGTAAGATTTACACAGGATGTTTCTGAGTCACACTTCAAGTCAGTGATAATCAAGACATTGTGACACCAATGCCATGAAGAGACATAAACCACCAGAGTGGACGAGACACCAGAAATAGGACCCACGTACACATAGATCATTTGATTTTTGACAAAGCAACCAAGGTAAATCTGCGGGGAAAGCATGGTCGTGTCATCAAATGGTGTTGAACCAACTGGATGCCCAAGGGCAAGAAATGGGCCTCAAAGTGAGTAAACAAGTATCTCCTTAAGCTTAAAATATATCCTATCCAATATACAAAAATTAACTTGAAATGAATCAAAGATCTGAACATAAGACTAACAGAAAACACAGGAGAAACTCTTCATGACTAGGAAATATACAAAGATTTGTAGGATATTACAGACCATAAAGAAGAGTAAATATACTTTTATCAAATTTACAAGCTGCTCTTTCAAACACTTCAGAAAATGAAAAAGGACCCTACAGACTAAAGGAAAGTATCATATAATAATTAGAAAGAAACCACTTATGAGACAGAGGGCATATATACCAAAAATTCTTATAACTTGATCATAACATGACTCAACTTTAAAATATGTGCAAAATATTTTACATGAGTGTTTAGCACATAAAAAGATGTTCACAGTAGGCAGGCATGATAGCTCATGCCTGTAACCCCAGTACTTTGTGAGGCTGAGGCAGGAGGTCACATATTTGAGCCTGGTTTGGACAATTTAGCAATACTCTTCCTCAAAAACAAGAGCTAAGGATATAATAACTCAGTATGAAGGCTCTGGGTTCAATCCTCAGGAATGAAGGAAGGAGTGCTCAAAATCACCAGCCTTCAGTGAAAGACAATTTAAAATAAGAGACATTATTACATACCCACCAACTGACTAGAGTTAAAATATTTACAATATCAAGCATTAGTAGCAATGGGGAACTGTAAGAATATAAAATGGCACAGCATGAAAAAGTTTGGCAGGTTTCTTTTCTTTCTTTCTTTTTTTTTTGAGATAGAGTCACTCTGTAGAACAGGCTGGTCCTGTACCCACTATGAAACCTAGGCTGGCCTTGAACACATGGCAATCCTACTGCCTCAGCCTCCTGAGTGCCAGGATTATGGGTGTGCCACCACATTTGCTCCTGGGGAATGGAACTCAAGGCCTTGTGCTTGCTAGCTACATCTGCTGAGCTACATCCCCAGCTCAAGTTTGGCATTTTCATAAATACCTACCATACAATCTACTCATTCCATTTGTAGGTATATACAAAAGAAATACAAAGATTTCCACACGAACTCTTGTATACAAATGTTCAGAGTAGCTTTATTCAAAACAGCACAACTGCAAACAACCTAAGTGTTCATCAACAGGCAAATAAACTGCTGCATATTCATAAACAGTGACTACTACTCCGAAGCAAAAATGAAGTCATGACAAGTTCAACAGCATGTATTTGTATCAAAAACCACGGAGCAATATGCAATATATATATATAATATACAATGTGGAGCACCTTTATTACAAATTCTGGAACAGTAAAACTTGTCTACATTGAGAAGTAGTAGTTCAGGGTCCACCTGAGCCAGCAGGAACAGGGACTGACTAACGTGGCATGGGGGCTCAGGGGACTATGTTGGGAGGGAAATGTTTTTAATCTCTACTGTTAATAGGGGTTGCATGTCTTTTCATGTTTGTCAAAACTCACCAAACTGTATACTTTAAAAATATACATTTTATTGTACCTAAGTTATACTTTGATTTTTTTTTTTTTTTTTTTTGAGACAGGGTTTTGCTGTAGTCCAGGCTGGTCCTGAACTCACTATATAGTCTAGGCTGGTGTTCAGCTCATGGCAATCCTCCTGCCTCGGCCTCAAGTGCTGGCATTAGAGGTGTGTGCTGCATGGCTTATGTGGTGCTTAGGAATTAAGCTCAGGGCTTTGCGCTTGCTAGGCAAGTACTCTAACTCTGAGCTATGCTTCCAGCTGGATATTTTAATTTTTTAAAAGTCCATCTTTAGCTCCAATGACTTGAGATATTCCCCTTACTGCATGAAATCATTTGGAAGGGTGAAAATAAGAATTTTAATTTGATTTCAATTTAAAACAAGTAGTGGAACAAAAGGTAACATGCAAATAACCGGCACCAGGCATGGTGGTGCAATCCTATAATCCTAGCAGCGGGAGGCTGAGGCAGGACAACTAAATATTCAAACATAGACTTGACAATTTAGTGGAACTTTAAAAAAGGCAGGAGGAAGGGTTTGGGGATGTAGCTCAGCAATTACAGTGCCTGCCTAGCTAAGTGCAAAGCCCTGGGTTTGCTTCCCCAGCACCCCATAAGCAGAATATGGTGGTGCACACCTGTAATCCCAGCTTTCGGGAGGCTGATGTGGTAGGTTTGCTCAGTTTGATACCAATCTGGGCTACATAGTGAGTTGAGGACCAGGCTGAACTACAGAGGAAGAATCTGTCGAAAAAGAAAAAAAAAAAGGAAAACAAAAAAGTAATTTTTTTGGAAACATTTTTGTTTTCTTGGCGACCCTGTCTCAAAAAACCAATAAAACCCCCCAAAACCCAAGGGTGTTGCTGGAGGAATGGCACAATGGTTAAAGCATTTGCCTTGCAAGCGCGAGGCCTTGGGTTCAACACCACACAAGCTGGGTGTGGTAAAGCTCCCTATTATAATCCCAGCACTCCAGGCAAGGCAGGAAGATTGCCAGAGTCCAAGAAAAGCCTGGGCTCCATAGTAAGTTTAGGACCAACCTGGGCTACAGAGCAAGACTTTGTCTCAAAAAAAGTATGGGGAATGTAGCCCAGTATAAGATTCCTAGAGGGTTCAATCTCCATTTGGGGGCAGGGGCAGAGCAAGACTGAACTTACTCTGCACAAAGTTGAAATATTCTGTATTTAAGTCAACACAATTAGTTCCTGTCCCTTAAAAAGTGAACAGTATATTTTTACCCTTAAAAAAAATCTGAAGTTGGGGCTGGTGGATTGGATAGCAGTTAGAATGCTTGCCTAGCAAGCACAAGCCTTGGGCTGATTCCTCAGTGTCACCTAAGCTGGGTGTGGGGTACATGCCTGAAGGAAGATGAGGCAAGAGCTCAAGACCAGCCTAGGCTACATAGCGAGTTCAGGACCAAAATGAACTATGGAGCAAGACCCTGTCTGAACAGCACAAAGCAGAACAAAAACAAACAAAAAACCCTGAAGTCATGTTTCACTTGTATAGCCTGGCTCCCTGGCTCACTTGTTGAGTCAATAAACATGGAGGGTTGAATCAACCCCCAATTATTCTTTTCTTCTTTTGAGACAGGGTCTCGCTCTGTAGCCCAGGCTGGTCCTGAACTCACTTGGCAATCTTCCTGCTTCAGCCTCCCAAGTGCTGGGATTATGGGTGTGTGCCACCGTGCCTGGCTTATGTGGTACTGGGGAATTGAACTTGGGTACTTAGTGCTTGACATAGTGCTTGCAAGAGCTTTAACAACTGAGCCATCCCTCCAGCCCCAACCCCTAATTATTTATCTAAACTTATTGTTAACACTGTGACTAAAGAACACAGAAGGTTGTCAAAAAGTCATGAGCAGTATTCCTTAAACTAGTGAAAATATCTCACCTCACAGGCTATTATAACTATTGCGTAACTTTTGGTCTTTGAACTTGACTCATTTAATTAGTCTTGCTATCATTAAAGTATTAAGATACACTTTGTGAGAGGCAAATAATGACTGTGCCTCATGACAATGTGGCCAGGCAAGTGGCACATTCCTGCAATCCCAGCAGTCTGGGAGGCTGAGGCAGGAGGATCACTAAATTTAAGGCCTGGCCAACCGAGTGACTGTGTTTTTTAAAAAGGGCTGGAGATATAGCTGAAGGGCAAGGACACTGCGTTTACCCCTCAGTACAGCTGGGGACAGGGAGTGGGGGCTAAAGTAAAATACGAATGCTTACAGTAGTTTTAAGAATCAGATTTTTAAAAAAGCTAAATATTAAATATTTACAAAAATATCTGATTTAATGCATTCCAAATACAGGCTCCTTTTCTATTTTTTGTTTTAACCATAGAATTTTGCTTCCATTCCACTAACAATGAAGCAAATCCACCAGATTAGGTCAATCATAAATTAAGTCTCAGTAATATGTAGTCACACAAAACGTTTCAATTACCATAAAACAGAAAGGCAGCCATCAGAGCAGATAACGCAGTGTAGGCAGAGAATGCGGTGCTATACACAACTGTCCTAGCACCCTACGATTAGAAAAGAGGAAGTATTCTATTGTAAGAACATGAATTCCAACCTTGACACAACAGTTCAGAAGTTCCCCAACAAACTACCATGCCCAATTTTTATTAATCATAAGATCAGGTGGTTTCTGAAAAAAGATACAAATCACACAGCAATTGCTAGTCTTTCCTAACCCAGCCCCATTACTAACACATTATCGTGTCCTTCCATTAACAGAGATAACGTTCCACTCCATTCTCAGAGTGTCCCTAAGTTTCATTTGTGCTTTATAGTCATTTTCCTGAAGTCTTACATTTTTGTGACATTCCTTAAGCAAGTTAATCAGGAGGTTGCACTCTTCTGTGTGCAAGTGTGGAG
Organism: Ctenodactylus gundi; assembly: GCA_004027205.1. Classification (NCBI taxonomy): domain Eukaryota; kingdom Metazoa; phylum Chordata; class Mammalia; order Rodentia; family Ctenodactylidae; genus Ctenodactylus; species Ctenodactylus gundi. The sequence goes on along the minus strand of PVKB01006118.1, from coordinate 8,663 downwards.
ATAAGTCAGGATGCATCTTTGGAAGGTGATGGACACAGCAGTGCAACCTGTAAATACAAGAATGCTTTAAATGCTCATGAATATACTTGTAAATGCCACCTATTATTCAAGTAAGAATTCACAATGACTTTTATCAGAGAATATTAGCCATTAATCAGCTGTGTGACCTCAGGCAGATTATTAAATTTGAACTTTGGATTCCTTATTCAGTGACTGGTCATATTCAGTAACAACAAGTCAGCAGTGCTTAGAGAATCCACAGGTGCAGGCAGAAGGAGCAGAACCCTACAGCTCTAACCCTGGAAATAAGGGCTCAACCAGAAGCAGCCTGCCTACATTCATAGGCCTGACTTTAAATACTTTCCCAACATTTCTGAAACAGACTGTCACTCATTTTGTTCAGAGAACTTTCTACCAATTAAGAGATCTGGCTTAATAGTTCTTTTAAAATATATATTTCTTACAGTTGATTAAATGCTCAGGAAGTGCAGTTCTTGCCCACGTCCAACTGCCCAGCGCAAGGTGGTATACATCAAATACGTGGAAGTTGGAAACATCCTGAACAATTTTTCTTGCTGAACCAGAGCAGCCAGGGGAAGAACGACTTGTCCCACTGACAGGAGTTCTACGTATGTATGTCGCGGGGAAGCTAAGGGATGTGGAACATGTGCTCACTGATGTGGGAACTTGCGACTATGTGGAGAAGACAGGTGAGGATGCCAAGGGCTTCTTCAAGAGGGAGAGAAACTTCCTTCCCAAGCAGACAGAGAAAATCCAGCTAGCTCTACAGGACAAGTATGCCATGAAATAGGCTACCATGGAAACAATGAGCCAGAAGATGCAGCAGCTCACAGCCCTGGGGGCATCTCATGGCCACAGCCAAGGCCTGAGAGTATGTTGTAGAAATAGGACAGGGGGTCTTTACTTCAGGGGCTAGGAATTCTGTGGGTTTACTTCCTGGTGTCCACATGAGAAGTGGCTTGTGTTTAATGCTAATAAATGTGTCAGCTGGGCTCTCATCCCCCGACCAAAAGAAAAATAAATCCTCTAAGAGTTAACTGGTATCAGTTAGTCATGCATTAGTGTGAATTTACACTGAATGTTTTCTTTGTAATATTTGGCTGAAAATACCTAATTAATGAAATGAAACATGAAGCAGATGTGCATTTTTTTCAACTATAGCAGTTGTATCCATTAAAACTATTACACTGAAAATAGAAAGCTAAAATCTCTGAAATCAAGTATGGGTGGTTTGCTCACAAAGTAGAATATTAGCAACCAAGGTTAAGGGAAAGGGAAAGCATTATTTTAAGGTATTTGTTAGTTACTCCAATATTAAAAAAGAAAACTGCTCTAACTAGACAAGACTACCAATATAATCAATTGATGGCTTGAACCTTAAAAGATTTCTTAAAAGGGAAACACAGGAACCACCTCACATCCATTAAACTACTGTCAAAAAACAGAAAACAAATGATGGAAAGGCTGTAGAGACACTGGAACTCTTTGCACAATGTAATTGGTACAGCCACTGAGGAAAACAGTATGGTGGTTAGTCAAACTAAAAACAGAATTTACACATGATCCAGCAAGCCCACTTCTGGGTATACTCCAAAAGACCTAAAAGCAGGGTCTTGAAGAGACAGTGAGATAATGGGTCCAGCTCTTTGTTCACACAGCTAAAACAAGCACCCCAAGTATCCACGTTCAGATGAATGGATTAAGTACAGTATGGTACATATGTATGATTAGGTATTAGCCTTAAAAATGAAGGGAATTCATGCAACAACACGGGCAAAAACATGGGCAACCTCTGGAGACACTATGCTGAATGAATATACCAATAAGAAAGAAAAATACTGGACAAGGCTACATATGTGAGGTACAGAGAGGTGTCAGAAACATAGACAAGGGCAGTAGAAAGGTCGCTGCTAGGATCTGGAGGAAGTAGCCCACTTAGGAGTCATTTAATGGGTATAGTTTCAGTTTTGTGAGATAGTGATGGTTGCAAAATATTATGGAGGTGTTTAATACCAATGTACTGTATGCTTAAAAATGATTAAGAGGGTAGTAAATTTCCTAAATTCAAGTATGTGGGGTCTGGAGGAATGGCTCAGCGGTTAAAGCGCTTGCCTGCAAGCACTAAGTACCCTAGTTGGATTCCCCAGTACCACATAAGCTGGGCGTGGTGGCGCATGCCTGTAATCCCAGCACTCAGGAGGCTGAGACAGGAGGATTGCTGTGAGTTCAAGGCCAGCCTGGGCTCCAAAGTGACTTCAGGACCAGCCTGGACCACAGAGTGAGACCCTGTCTCAAAAAAAAAAAAGTATGTGTACTTTCTTGTAATTTTAAAAATAGAAAGGAGGGAGGGGAAGGGGAAATATAAATCAAAAAATTGGGCAAAAAGTTCTTAGATACATCGAAAGTATAATCTACAAAGTTAAAGTCTTTTGTTAATTTAAATACCATTAAGAAAATGAAATAGTCATATTTTGAGCAAAAGTCATGTGTCAGTATCAACTGTAATAAATGTTCCACTCTGGTTCAAGATGTGAGCTGTGCATGAGTGGAAAGAAGTAGTGAGGAATCCCTCTGTACCTTCTGTTCAATTTTGCTATGAACCTGAAACAGCTATGAACCAAAACAGTAAAATCTATTAAGTAACAGCAACAGGCAACAGACTCGAAGGTTCCTGTAAACCACAGATAGTAAAGAACTTGTAGACTTTCTACCTAGCTTACACAAAGTATGCTTATAATTCAGTAAGACAAATAATCCTGTTTGTAGAACGACACAAAAAATGCATAAAAACACTTAAATTGATATTTTACCAAGGATAGGGGAATAACTGAGCACATGAAAAACTCTCAGCATCATTACTCTTTAGAAAAATGTTAATTAAAATACATTATTACACCAACTTGAACAGTAACACACACACTCTTTAACAGTTGGGTTACAACCAAGCCTACTGTAACCCCCAAATATCTTAAGTCAAAAATATATTCAAGCAGGTCTGTGGTATAGGTCTATAATCCCACCATTCTGGCAGGTTAAGGCAGGAAGATTAGAAACTCATACCCTGTTTGGGCAACTTAGTGAGATCATGTCTCAAAATTTAAACTAAAAAACGGGCTGGGGAAGTAGCTTAGGGTGAATGCCCTGGATCCCCAGTACCACCAACCAACCAACCAACCAACCAACCAACCAAATGTGGCAGAGTTATAGAGCAGAAGCACTTGTCTAGCAAGCTCAAGGCCTTGGGTTTGATTCCTCAGGACCACATAAAGCCAAGTGTGGTGGCACATGCCTATAATCAGAGCACTACAGAGGCTGAGGCAGGAGGATTGCCTGTGAGTTCCAGGGCAGCCTGTGCTCCACAGTGAATTCAGGTCCAGACTGCACTTCAGAGCGAGAACTGTCTCAAAGAAGAAGAAACCTTGGAACATCATAGCTTAGCCTACCTACCTTCAGCGTGCTCAGAACATTTACTTGGTCTACAGATTGGTGAAAATTAGACACAAGGCCTGTTTTGTGATGAAGTGTTAAAAAATCTCATATAACTTACTGAGCATTGTACTGACAGGGAAAAAAAGAATTGTATGGGTACTCACCATTCATGCACATAACTGAAAACAAATTGGACATGAAGAATTTTGAAGCACTGAGGTATAACATATTGTTGGATGATAAGGATGCTAGAGCTACATACAGGGTTATTAATTTCTTTCCCTCCTGATGAGACGCTGAGTCTCAATGAAACCAGTCCCTGGTGTCAAAAAGGTTTTGAGTCTAGAACAAGAAAACGGATAATTGTTCTAATAACACACTTTAGCAAAGTTATAATTACAAGGGGGAACCCGAACATTTTAATGTCACTTGGTTTTTCTCTACAAAGATTTTGCTACTGTGTGGCTGCACAGGAATGAAATTTACACTACACTAATGTTAATGATGTACACTAAAATAAGCAAAAATCAATCCAAGTACAGAAAGGTGTCATTCATAGACTAAAGAATCTGTTCTCTGGGAAAAAGAATTGTAAGTCTTTATCAGTCTACATTTCAGAAAGCACTGGTATTAAATCGCTACTTTCCAACTTTTTCAAACTATGTACCATACAGCAGCAGAAGTAGCAGAGCAGGGGACTGCCTGCCCTACCCACTTCTAATGGCAAATAACTACTGCATTCCTAGGGGAGAGACCACTCACGCTGCTGCTTAAATCACTGGTAGCTGCCTGTGTACGACTTCACTTCTCTGACTTCCACAAAACGGCTTCTCACGCAACGGGCCACTCTGGTAGCTCTGTCCTGAAAAATCACTATCAGTATATACGAGGTGCTGAGTACTCCTCAAAGTCACCACAGAAAAAAACTAGCCCATACACACGGAAAAATGCGCATGCTAGGGACAGTATTCTAATATCTGCATGCACCAGAAGTCCAATAAATATTTGTTGAGTGCCGAATTTATGTTTACCAGAGATTGAGAATTAGTTCACAACTCATCATTTAGCAAATACGGATGGAAAAAAGCTCTAACTCAGCTTAACAGGTGCAAAAGCCCTAACACTGTCCCCAAAACAATTCCTTTGATAGTAAAAATTTGCGTAGTGTAAAGGACGGTTTCCAAAACTTCGATTTACTCAAGACGCTGCATAAAATCTCAACTATGAAAACACAAGCAAGGTAATCTTTGAGGGCAGTACAGGAGATATGACAAGCACACCGAAGGGGATCTGTGTGAGCTCACTCAAGTCGAATGGCAACTGCCACTGCGGGGATGGACTGCTCTAACAGGCCTCTATTCTCTGCAAGCAAGTTGCTAGATAATAATAACGTTTATTAAGCGCTCATTGTGTCAAACACTTAAGGTTTTCGCTTCTCAAACGCGCCGAGATGAGCTGTACCCATTCTGCTGGGGAGCGAAGCCCAAGGTCACAAGGCTAAGGAAGGAGTGGCGGGCATATTCCAACAGTGAGGGACATCCAAATCCTTCAAGTGCACCCAATAAAAGCCCGAAGGCGGAGACTTTGGACACTACTTCGCCATCCCAGCAAATTACCCAGGGCGCCAACTCGGGGGCGGAAGCGAGGGCCAGATAGTCCTGGCCCAGCCTAGGACCGGCAGGTCGTGGCACCGCAGGGGACGCGGGGACGAGGGAACTCGCCCCCTCGCACCCGGAGAGAGGTCTCGGAAGGAGCTGCTGCTCCAAACCTTCCGGTCTCCCACACTTACCGACACGCGGACACACACGGAAAGCTGAAGCAGGAGGCACGGAGAAAGCCACCTACAGGCTGGCTACCTGGACGCCACCGTCCGGCGACGCGGCAAGGAGGGAACGCAGCAGGGTCCCCCCTCCCGACCTGGTTGGCCCCGCCTCCTCCTCTGGGCGCACGCGCCAGCTGCCCTGGTCCGGCCCAAGCTCCCGCGCTTCGGGGGGGGGGGGGCGGAGAGTGAGTCCACCGAAGAACATGGCGGCGCCAACACACCACAGAGAACCCAGAAGTCAAGTCTCACGACTGGCTTTGCCTAATTACAAAGTCTTCTCCCCTGAGAAGAGAGGCTTGCAGAAGAGAGCTTCACTTCGCCCGCTCCCCGACCCGTCCCCTATGCCTAGGGTGCAGTCCGAAGTCTGATCGCGGTGGGCGGGGCCCGGCGGCGGCGGGAGCTGCCATTGGTGGCTTCGAAGCCGCCTTGGCGGGAAGAGCTGCTGCAGACACAGCGGGAGAGTGGGCCGCAGGGTGGTGGGAGCCTCGGGAAGCCGGACTCCAGGCTTCTGCGGCGGCTTTGGTCGACAACGGTTTCTCTTAAGGCGTAGGAATGGCGCTTAGCCTCGGAGTGGGAGTGGAGGACAACACTGAAGAAGAGGTGAGAGAGGGTGGTGAGTCCTTTCGTGGCGTCACGTCCGCCCGTAAAGGGGCGGGAACCTGCGTGGCTCATGTTTGCGCATGAGCTGGGATTGGTGTCGCGTGACGAGCGGCCCGGAATTGTGGTTCCGTTTTCTTTGCTGGAGTTGGAGTGTTGTTTCGGCCTTTAGCTCCCCTCAGCTTCATTATTATTATTATTATTTTAATGCAGCCTTTCGCATCACTAACCTTCTTTTGCTTCTTACATACAACAGTGTATGTCTCCAGGAACGTTACTATCAATAAAAGGTCTTTATCATGGTCGTTCAACAAATATATCGTGAGCATATGCAGTATATCAAGCACTCATTGTGTTAAAGTGCTAGGAATTAAAAAAAGAAAAGTAGGCCTGGAGGAATGGGACAACGTCTAAGGCACGTGCCTTGTAAGCTTAAGGTCCTGAGTTCGATTTCCCAGCCCCACATAAACTGGGCTTGGTGGCACAGGCCTGTAAACCCAGCACTCTGGAGGCTGAGGCAGGAGGATTGCCATGAGTCCAAGGCCAGCCTGGGCTCTACAGTGATTGCAGTACCAGCCGGAATTAGATTGAGACCAAAAAGATAGTCACTAAGAAAGGTCTACAAACGTTTGTTAAAAACTTTTTTAAACCAGATTTTAAAAAACCAGCTTTCTTTAGTATAGCATTCTGAAACTTTTACACAGAATTGAGAATCATTTGGGGCTGGAGGAATGGCACGGTGGTTAAAGTGCTTGCCAAGCAAGCACAGGCTCTGGTTTCAAGCCCCCAGCACCACATAAGCTGGGTGTGGTGGCGCATGCCTGTGATCTCAGCACTTGGGAGACTGAGGCAGGAGGATTGCTTGAGTTCGAGACCAGCCGGGGCTACACAGCAAGTTCAGGACCAGCCAGAACTACAGAGTGAGACCTTGTGTCAAAAAAAAAAAAAAAAAAAAAAATCGTCTGGAGTGCTCTTTTAAAAATGCTACATCTTAAGGCTTCTTCTCATTCACCCTCTGCAAGTTTAATTTGATGGGGCCCAGGAATCTTCATTTAAACAGGCCTCCCAAGTTCATGGATGTTTGTTAGATATTTCACTGTTGAGTCCTAATCTTTGCCGGGTAATTTCCTTGGGTGTGCTGCTTACGAAAAGATCATGTCATCAGTTTCATAAGTATTTATTAAGTACTTGTGAGATGGTTCTCAGGCTGACTTACTGAACGACTGGACGGACGGTGTTGTAGAGTCTAGGGGTCTAGCTGTGAGTGAGTTAACTGTAGCACCCTGGGGCACAAGACACTGTGGATACAATAAAGTAATGAGTCAATTCCAAGTAGTTCTGTACATACAATAAGCAGGGGAGTGTGAGGAAATAACTTGATTGAGTGGTCAGAGTAAGTTTGAAGAGAAGCCATCTATGCTCTTATGTTATGGTACAGTTTTTTTTTTTTTTTTTTTTTTTTTTGAGACAGGGTCTCTGTTTATAGCCCAGGCTGGTCCTGAACTTATTATGGAGCCCTGGCCAGCCTTGGACTCATGGCAATCCTCCCGCCTCAGCTTCCTGAATGCTGGGATTATAGAGGTGCGCTGCCACGCCTAGCTTATATGGTGCTGGGGAAATCGAACCCAGGGTCTTGACCTTGCTAGGGAAGTGCTTTAACCACTGAACTATTCCTCCAGGCCCTTCTGGAAACCCTCATGCCTAAGCTTGGTCTCCATCCTGTGTGCTGTTGGGAAGTGGTAGAGTCTGGCTGAGCTGGGGTCAGGTTGTTAGGGAAGCGGAAAGGGTAGGGAGGGGAGGTCATATTAGGTTGTGGAGCCTTGGAGGGCTAAATAGGGAAATCAGATTGCAGCAAACCTACGATTAGCTGCTGCCTCAAATGGCAATTAGTTGTCACGTCCTTTTTCCTGTTCACTTCCTCCCACAAGGTATTCTGTAGCCTTCTGGCTTTGCAGGTGCTAGGGGAACAGAGAAGGGAGGAGAAGTTGCTCCCAAGTCAGAGCAGCCTAGAAAACTGTGAGGAGGTGGCGTGGGAACCTGACCGCTGTGGGTGGGGCAACCCCTCCTTGCTGCCTTTGCTCTGACTGGCTTTTGTTCTGCTATCTCTTGCAATAAACTGCAGTGAATCCTACTCTACTCCAAGGCAAGTGGCTCTGGCAATATATTTTGTCTTCATGTGGTTTTCTTTATGATTTCTTGTCTTTTTTTCTGCCAATGGAATGAAAATCAGGAATCAGGGAAGGAGACGGATACCTACCATTACTGACGTGACTGTGTCTTTGAGGGGATATTGGAACCCCAGCCACTTTTCCCTCTCTGCTTCACAGCTTCTCTCAGATGACCAGGCTCTCTCCACCGTGCGTTCCTACAGTGATGGGCTGTGCTGCCAGAGGCTCAGAGTTATATGGCCTGGGCTGTACACTGAAACCGGAATTGTGAGCCAAACATAACTCTTTTCTCCCTGTACGTCATTTATTGGTATTTGTCACAGCATTAGGAAGGTGACGAACATACCTGAATTACAACAGGGAATCACCCATGTGAATGTGTACAGCATCTTCAAGGTGGGGGAAATTGCAGGTACATTGACCCCTCTCCAGAGGGATCTGAGGTCAATGCTGCCGCAACTCAGAAAGCCAAGGACAGGGAAGCAAGGGCCAGGCAGTACACAACCTTATAGACCCTGGCAAAGATTTCAGCCTCACCTTACAGCAGGGTGGTCCTGTCTGTATCCAGAGGAAGCAACAAACCATTTCAGTTTTCACAGTCCTGAATCTTCCCCCACAATCCCCCC
>PVKB01006117.1:0-73766 GCA_004027205.1 Ctenodactylus gundi | reverse complement strand
GCTCCCGGCCCGGGCGCTGGGGCCGGCCTCGGCCTGCGAACCGGCGCAGGCGGGGCGGTGCGCGCCGCGGCCGGGTCGCGGGCGGGGTCGCGCGGCTTGCCGGCTCGGAACCCGGAGTGCGCTGGCCGCTGTGGTGACGCGGCGCGGCAGGGCCTCGGCGGCCCCTCGGAGGTGAGCCAGGCGCCGCTGGACTCCGGCGCAGGCCGGGAGCGGGAAGGGGCGAGGGGCGGGACCGCTCGCCGCCCGCCGGTCCCGCCGGGGGGTCCCCGCCCTGTCGGGCCGGCGGGGTCGGGGCGTCTGTCGTCCAGGGCCCCCGCGCCCGTCCCGCAGCCCTGCGCGCCCCGCGGCGGCGTCCCTCTGCGCCGGCCGCGCCCGCCGTCCCCGCGCCCGCCGCGGGCGCCTTTGTTTCCCCTCGCCCGCCCCGCCCGGGGTTTCGCTGCCCACCCGGGCTCCCGAGGGCCTGCGCGGAAAGCCCGTGGGCCGGAGCGCGTCGCCTTCGTCGCACCGCGGGTGGGGGATGATGTTACTCTCTCCGGATGGCCGCCAGCGCGTTCCCATTTGCGGTCCGCGGCCCGGGCCGCCCTCGCCCGCGTCCTCCTCCTGCCGCTGCCCGGGCGCACAGCGTGTGCGGGAGCCCTTCTGTTCGCAGAACGAGTTCTCGTGGACCTCTGCGTGGCGGGAAGTGACTGAGGTGGCCTCGCTAATCCTACACCAAACCCACCGGGGTGGGGAAGGCCGCGGGATGGGTTTTTCAAAGAAAAGGGGAATGAAGGAGGGGCAAGAGATGGGTCCTTAAAAAGCGTAACCTGCAGAGCATTAGAATATTGCATTTGGTAAATAACATGATTCTGTTAAAATGTTTGATAATTTCTCATGAACGTGACTGGATTAAGTAGTAGGGTCATTTGACACAGCCACAATCTTTCATGAGTTTACTTATTTTAACAATGAGATGCAGGTGGCAGCTGTTTGAGGAAATGTATGTTTTATTAAAACTTGCTCATTAATGCTCTTTCATACTTACAGTCAGTCCTTAAAGGATACTTGCTTGAACACTGATTTAGAATACCAGCTAGCCCCTCGCTTGCTATTATTCCATTGTGTGAAGAAACACCAACAAAAACATTTTAATCTAATTACCGAAATTATTCCCAGACATACATACATGAGTATCAGCCATATGTAAGTTTTTAAGGGTTTGACATGGACAGTGTTTTAGAATTTTGATTGAACGTTTAGACTTTTTACTGAGTACCAAACTTTTTTTTTTTTTTTTTTTTGAGACAGGGCCTTGGGGCCTTCCTCTGCAGTCCAGGCTGTTCTGAACTCACTGTGTGGCTAGGCTGACCTCAGGCACATGGCAGTCCTCCTGCCTCAGCCTTCTGAGTGCTAGGATTACAGACATGCTCTACCACCCCCAGTTTATGTGGTTCTGGGGAATCGAACCCAGGGCTGTGTGATTGCTGCGCAAGCGCTTTTACCACTGAGTTACTCCCTCTGGCCCTTCCAGACAAATTATAATAAAATAATCCAGGGCAGGGCGTGTAGCCTCTCAGTTACAGTGCTTGCCTAGTAAGCATAAGGGTTCAGTTGCCCTGCACTACATAAACCAGGAGTGGGAGAGAATGCCTGCAATCCCAGCACTCAGGAGGTTGAGGCAGGATGATTGCCACCTGTGCGAGGCCGGCCTGGCCACACAGTGAATTCAGGGTCAGCCTGACAACAGAAAAGGAAGACCCTATCTCAGGAAAAAAAAAAATCCGTTCTCTACTTCCCAAACCATTAAAAGTGACGTGTACTATGCATGTAACAGAGAGCCATGCCTTCTTCATTGAGGAGAAACCAGACCAAGAATGTTACACACTCAAAGTGTGTAATTATGTCCTGACACATTATTAGTATGAATAATGTGTCAGGACATAATTCCCATTCATCTTTGCACAGTGTGGGCACTTAAACATTGAAATGAATTGAATCTTCAGTGAAGAATGTTTCCAGAAGATGTATTAAATCTCTTTAGTTTTGTGACTGCATTTTTTTTCCTGTGTTTGTGATGGAACCCAGGGCCTTGGCCCTGAGCTATATATCCCCAGCCCTTTGTATTTTTGATACAGAGTTTTGCTAAGTTGCTGAATTGCCTAGACTCGACTCTAACAAAATTCTCCTGCTCCAGCCTCCCAGAAATTTCTCAGACCTTTTCAAGGTTTTCCAAAACCTTTCCCTGGAGTGCTTTCTCAGAGTTTTCATAGCCCCAGCCAGGGATGTAGGAAAGGGCATTATTTTTGAATTCACTCAGTTTTGTTTTGTTTCTTTCTCTTTTTTTAACCTGAGATAACTAACTCTTTGAAAAAGCATTAAGTTCTAGGGCCGAGGTCATAGCTAAGTGATTAGAGTGCTTGCCTAGGAAGCATGAAGCCCTTGGTCTGATCCCCCAGCACCACATACTACCTGGGCATGTTAATGCACACCTGTAATCCCAGCTCCCGGGAAGCTGAAGCAGGAAGAAAATGTGAACTGTAGGCCTGGGCTACAGGCTGGGCTACGTAGTGAGTTCAGGACCAGTCTGGACTACAGAGTGAGACCCTGCCTCAAATAAATAAATAAATAGTTAAGTTCTATGAAATCTGTTTTCTGTTGGATGCATGGTAGTGCTTCAGAGTTATTAGACTAATTGCAAATTTTTATGTTAAAAGTGGCCAAGGGCAGCAGAGAGGAATATTGATGGTGATAAATTATTGAGCACATTGTATATGACAGGCAATGCTGGGTACTGTATGGTATTATTTAATTCTCATGATAAGTTTAAGCCTAGGTGGTGTTTTTCTTGTAGCTGAGATGATGGAAACCCCATGTTGCACTGCTAGAAGTGATGAAGTTGGTTAAGTGTCTATACCTCGCTCTCTTCCTTTTATTGGCAGTATACTGCACTGGGATATTACTATTCATTTATCATATTAATATTTTTAGTAGTGGAGACTAAGCCTAGGACTCTTGCACTGAGCTACATCCCCGATTTTGTATTTTGAGATAAGGTCTCACTGGGTCACTGATTTGCCCAGGCTAGACAGTTCTTCTGCCTGAGCCTCCCTGAGTGCTGAGCTTATAGGCATACATCACCCCACCCAGTTTATCATACGAACTATTAAAGATCTGTTTTATTTGCAATCTCAGGAATAGTGATGCTACTGTTGCGGACATTATATAGTCCTCTCTGTGTGCCTGCAAGGTGATATTGTTCCATCAAAGTTGTAAGCTAACTATTAATTTTACCTTTGTTTACAGATAAGGAAATTGAAGCACAGATATTGTCTGAACCAGATAATACATTTAGTAGTGACATTGGGTTCAGCCTTGGACTGTCTGACCCCAGAATCCATACTTGAAGGTACCTCATCATACTGGCCCTGCAATAAGGTACACCTCCAGTTGGTAGGCAGCTGTCACTTCAGAAGGTTTAATGTTTTCTTTGTTTTTTAATGTTCATGTAAATACATGTAATGAAAAAAATTATGATGTCTGCTACCTGCATCCTATGCCATTGTCGTCTTCAGAGTGCTTTCATAAAATAATCCCTTTGAGGCTGAGGGATTAGCACAATGGTTTGATACCCCCACACCACATAAACCAGGTGTGGTAGTGCATGCCTATAATCCCCGCACTCAGGAGGCTGAGGCAGGAGGATTGTTCTAAGTTCAAGGCCAGGTTCCCTGAACTTACTATGTAGCTTAGGCTGGCCTTGAACTTATAGCAGTCCTCCTGCCTCTGCCTCTCGAATGCTAGGATTACAGGTGTGGGTCACCACGACCAGCTATTATGTGATGCTGGAGGATTGCACCCCAAAATAATGCTGTTATCATGTTTAAATTACTTGTTTTTCAGCTAGGTGTAGTAGCACATGCCTGTAATCCTAACACTCGGGGAGACTGAAGGAGGAAGGTCATAGGTTTGAGGCCAACTTGAGCAACTTAGTGAGACTTTTCTCAGAATGGCCCAGGGAAGGTAGCTCTGTGCCCCAAAGAAAAAAATTACCTGAGGGAACCCACTCAGGGCCCCTTCCCAGATAGCATGAGCTTTTACCCCTTCATCCTTGGTTTTTAAATAAAAATTCTTTTTACAGCTTGAAAAAAGATACTAGGGGTGTTTTTTTTGTCTGTTGTGTCAGAATCTAAATTCTTTGAGGATAAGGACCAGATAGTACAGTCACAGTAGGGACCTCAGAGGACTTGAGGCGTAGCCCCATGGCTTGGCGCTTCCCTAGTGTACCCAAAGCTCTGGGTTCGATTCCCTAGCACCACGTAAAAATTAGCTGAGTGTGGCGGCACAACCTGTAATTCCAGTACTCAGAGGAGGATTGCTGTAGTTCAGGGCCAGCCTGGGCTACATAATGAGTTCAGGACCAGCTCTAGACTGCAGAGTGAGACCCTGTCTCAGAAATGTGCCCAGAATAGGCTCAAACTTATGATCCTCCTACCTCAGTGATGGAATTACAGGCCTATTCCCATGAGGCCTAGGTTAAGAATTTTATTTTTATTTTCTAGGATGATACTTTGTGTTCAGATTTCCCTCAGCATTTTACTATGAAAAAGTTTGAGCATACAATAAAGCCAAAAATAATTTTAGTCACCAACCTAGCCACCACCTAGATTCTACCATTAATATTTTATATTTTATTATACTTTCGTATGGAATGTTTACTCATCTGCCCATTCTTCTATATATCTATGCATCAGATTGTAATACTCAGGTGCTTTTATATTGGAAGCGATTTGGACTGAATATTCAGTGTTTGTTTTAAGTCAATTTTACTTTTCCTTCATAGTATTTTTTTCTTGTGGCCGAGTCTCACTCTATAGCCCTTTCTGACCTTGAACTCATGGCAGTCCTCCTGCCTCGGCCTTCCAAGTGCTGGGATTATTGACTGTGTTTATGTGGGACTAAGGAATCAGACCTAGGGCCTTGTGCTTGCTGGGCAAGTGCTTTAACTGCTGTGCTATTCCTTCAGTCCTGATAGCATAAGATAATTTTTAAATATGAATTACAATTGATCTGTCATGCTCTGCAAACATTTGGGTTTCAGATGTAAATAAAGCTGCCCTTATCTCTCTATTTCTAGTTCTAAAAGATGAGTCGTGGATATTCAGAAAACAACAATTTTCTGAACAATAACAACCAGATGGTATTGGACATGATCCTTTATCCATTAATTGGAATCCCTCAGACCATCAGCTGGGAAAGCGTGGCAAGGCTTGTGCCTGGATTAACACCCAAAGAGGTAAATAAAGTTTACAGAGATTTCTTGAAAAAAATCGTCAGAGGAAGGGAGAAATTTAAAGAAACAACTAAGTGAAATAAATGCTTGAGTCTTGCATGTATGTATGCATGCATGGTCACTGTGTTCATATCCATATTATTTCTCTAAATACAAATTGTATAAATTATGTGCTAACTCACCTGACACATGTGCATCTGACTTCCCTGCTTGATCTGCACAGCCTTCCAGTGCTACAGGGCTTGCACTGGCCATGTTTTGGCACTAGTGCATCTCTCCTTGACCAGATTCCTTCCCTGCACCTGCATTTAAGGGTTTTTTCTTTACTGTGGACAATTCAAGTACGTTTTGGAGCCAGTCCTGGTGGTGTAGTCCTATAATCTCATCACTCTGGGAGGCTGAGGGAGAAGGTTTACAAGTTCAAAGTTAGCACGGGCAATTTAGTGATTTAGTAAGATGCTGTCTCAAGAATAAGAGACTTCCAGGCAAGATAGCAGCTGAGTAGGAGTCCTGCTCAGTGGCTCATCACTGTATCTCCAAAACTTTGAGATATGCTCGCCTTAGTTTGGAGGTAGAGGAGAGCTCTAGAAATTGAAAGGACACAGGAAGGTTGGAAACCCTGAAGACACATGTCAAAGCCCAAAGAACACACCAGCCTAGGAAGCCCCCTGAGGCACCTGGGAAGGGCTCTGAGTCATAGCGAGCAGCCAGCAGCCACAGACTGAGGTAAGCCCAGAGCCTGAACCTGCAGGAATTAACAGCAGCAAGGAGAGCCAGCCTCAAAAAAATGAGCCTGTGGCCATCACAAGCTCAAATGCGCTGTGAGCTTCCTCGTGAAAACAGCTGCAGCTGAGCTGACGACACAGAAGCACCACACTAGGAAGGCGCTATACTGAAAAGAAGGGCCTGACTTTGAACTGTTTTGGGTAAAAGAAGCCACAGATGATCCACACACCAAGGTTTTGAGGGGACACTCTTAACCACTGACTAGGAAGGAACCCGCACGGGAGATGGTTGCAGAGAGAGGAGAAAGGCTGCCGACCTTTGAATGGTTCGGGCTGTAGGGAAACCCGACTGCAGAGGATGGAAAGCCCTGCCCTTCAGGAAGACACAGGACCAGCAGGGGAGCTTTGCTGCGGGAACTGAAAGGAGCACAACGACCTTGGAGGCCACTGGGCTGCTGGGTCTCCTTCACACCCACTCCCAGCTCCAAGCTCAGTGGGCTTTGGGTTTCTCCCATATCACCTCATTCATGTTGACAGAAAGGTCTCAGCGAGAGGGCACTTAAGAGAAGTTCCTCACAATTATGGATGACAAGGTAATAAGTCACATGCAGAACTGCCTGGCTCCCCACATGTTAATATCATGGGCCATGCAATCGTGAAACTTACAGGAAAGGAAGTCAGAAAACAAGTAGACCAAGCAGTAATCAGTTCAAACAGCTGTGTGTGTGTGTCTGTCTGTCTGTCTGCCTGTCTGTCTGTCTGTCTGTGTGGTACTAGGCACTGAACTAAGGGCCAAGCTACATCTCCAGCCCATTTTTTATTTTTGATTTTAAAATTAGATCTCACTAAATTGTCCAAACTGAGCTCCTCCCTCAGCTATCCCAGACTGTGGGCATTACAGTCTTTTACCACCTGGCCTGGCTAATAATCCCTGTTTTAAGATCTTGCCTCTTACTTCCTCCATGTTACAAAGAATAAACTCATTTTGTAGGAAAAATATATTTGACCAAGTAATGTTTATTTTGACCCTATACATTTCCATCTGGACCTGTACCTTTTGTGTTGTAGCGTTTGTTCTTAGACTGTCATCACTACTTTATTTTTCCCCCTCATAAAAAAAAATACTCTTTTTCCTTCTTTTCCTTACTTAGTACCAAATTATTTTCATTTTTAAGATTTTGTTTAAAGATACAGGCATTCTGACTCCAGAATATTTTAGTGTACATTTACATCTTTTTTAAGTGCCTTTTTAAAAAAGTGTTACTTCTCTTTCAAAAGATTAACCTTAGACTGTGGATGTCTTTGTAGTAGGGATGGCTGTGTAAACAGTCATTAACTAGTGTGCTAGAGCGCTTGGTGTCCAGTACATACTTGAAAAATGAATGATTGTCGCTTCCCTGATTGCTCATGAATATTATCCACTTAATATATAAGCATAATTGCAGTATATTTTTCTTCTTTTGCAACTCCAGATTACATGATTTTCGTACCTTGCCATCCACATTAATGTTGACTGATATTTAAAAACAGAGGCAATAGCAGTCCTTAATGAAGACCTACACAAGGAAAGGCATTTTATACCGTGACTTGGTAGATCCAGAGAAACGTTTTTTTTTTTTTTGGGGGGGGGGCGGGGGAAGGGCCTCACTCTGGTGCGGGCTGGTCTTGAACTTACTATGTAGCCCAATGTGGCCTAGTATTCACAGCAATTCCCTACAGAGATGGAGAGAGACCGTGTCTGTAAAAATAAAGTAAAAAAGATGGCAAGAAAATAGCTTATTTTTTAAACTTCTGTTTCTTTTGTTTTCTGTAATAACAGTGTGCAAAAAGGTTTGATGAACTGAAGAGCAGTGGGAGCTCGCCTGTTGACAACCAATTCGCTTCCCTCTTGGCCACTGGAGACAGTCCTGTGGAGACATTAGCCACATACATCAAATCGTCACTTCTTGACACGCCGGAAGATTTTCAGGATGCTTCAGTTGGTCAGGATGCAATTTCTAAAATAGGTAAGGTTTATACAGGAAAATCAATTTTCCTTTCTCTGTTCAAAGGCTAACATAAACATAAAAATCGATTACTATTTGTATTTTTCCGAATTTTATAAAATAAAATTCTTTTTGCTATATTTTTAAAAACTTTAAGTATTAATACACAGGTCAAACTATTTTTCAAAACAAAAATCTCCATTGTATCAAAATTTTCTACGCTAGTCTGTTGGCCTTATTATTTCATATATTATTTATTATTTGCTATGAATATTTATTTACTTTTTTTGAGACAGTGTCTCACTCTGTAGTTCAGACTGGCCCTAGAACTCAAGAAAATCTTCCTGACTCAGCCTCACCAGTGCTGGGATTATGCTCATGCACCACAACATCCAGCTACTACGTGGTGTAAGGGGATCAAACTCAAAGCCTTGTGATCCCTAGGCAAGTGCTACAATCACTGAGTTACACCCCCAGCCCTTATTTACTTAGTTATAAAGGAATTTGACGTAAACTATTGTTTTTTTGGACTGGGAGAATCTTGCTTGTATCTTACATGATCTTTTTCACAACTGTTTTTTTTATTTTTTATTTTATTTTATTTTTTTACTGCACTTAACAAGAGTCATGTAACAGATACAGTGGCAAGGTAGCGGTATTTTCTACAAGTACATTGGAAATCCTCAAAGTGTACTGAGGTAATTCATCTCAAAAGCAGCAATCAGAGTATTGATATAAAATATTTATCTCAGGAAGAGGTAACTATGTTGCTGGCTTTCAGACATTTGACCTCTCATCAATAAATGCCACGTAAGTGTATTGCGAACCCCTCATTGTCACATTAGCAATTTATGATCTTTTTTATACTCTTCAGTGTACCCCTAAAGATATTAGTAGCAAAATGATAAATGTCACCAAATACCATCTCTAACTAGCTTTGGAAACCATGCATTTACAGTACTAGCATTTTATAAGTAAAAGATTCTAAAATTCAGCTAAAAATGCTCACTCACCCTTCCCTTTTTGTGTGTGTGTCTGTTTCTGTATTTAAGGAAGACATAGCATAGCTTCCACACGGAATTGTTCTTCAGAAAGTGAAAATTGTACGACTCGTAATGGTGGAGAAAAGAATGAAGAATCTGAAGGGTAGGAGATGGGTTATGTCAACTTTCATTATAAAATATATGATTGGTGATTATATGCATCAGTTATCATAATTTTGAAATTTCACATTACACAGTTGCTGAAAAGTTGGAATCAGCTTAGTTCATTGACTGAACTGTAGATAACTGCTTAATACTGAAACACGACTTGATCCTGTTATTTATAGGCTATCGTTTGCCATTTTTAAAATTCATTGTCCTATTTGTAAAAATAGAAAAAACATCTATTAACATAAAACTCTGAAGAGCAAATTTTAGTGCCTAAAAAGAAGCTCTGTGCCATTAGTTCTTCTATTTTAATTTTTATTTCTTATTTTTCTGAGACAGGGCCTTGCTCTGTGGTCCAAGCTGGTCCTGAACTCGCTGTGTAGCCCAGACTGGCCTTGGACTCAGTACAATCCTCCTGTCTCAGCCTCCCAAGTGCTGGGATTACAGGCATGCACCACCATGCCCAGCTTTATATGGTGCTGGGCATGTCAGGCATATGGGGAGTCAAACTCAGGACCTTGGGCTTGCAAGGCAAACACTTTATAACCATGGTACCATTCTTATTATTTTTAACTTTATTTTAAATATTAGATGTACTTTTAGAATTACTTGAACATCATACAGACACTTCAAAATTAGAATGTATCTTTAAATATATTGTAAGTTTTGATATGTATTTTTATGTAATAAACTGCACAATTATAAATATTCACTTTGAATTTTGATAGATACATTATAACCTAAAGCATGAAACAATTTTCATTAACCCTCAGAGTTCTTTCATGCACCATTAATTTTCAGCTTTTTGATCTCTCATTCATTTATGTATTTAGTTATTTATATTATTTATTTGAGACAAGGTCTCATTCCATAGTCCTTGCTGTTCCTGAACTCAGTCTAATCCTTCTGCCTCAACTTCCCGAGTGCAAGGATTAAGGCGTGCACCACCATGCCCAGCTTTATATGGTGTTGAGGAAATGATCTCAGGGCCTTGGGCTTGCAAGGCAGATGCTTTAACCACTGACTGTGCCATCCCACGCTGGCCTTGAACTCAGCAATCTTCCTGCCTTAGCCCCTGATTGCAGGAATTATAGGTGTGTGTCACCAATCCTGGTATTTATGGGGTGCAGGGTATCAAATCCAGGGCCTTTTATGTGCTAGGCAAATGCTCTAACCTCTGAGCTACATCCCCAGCCCACAGTTTTCATAGATTTTAATAGCAACTTTATTATTATAAAATTTATATACCATAAAATTCACATTTTTATGTTCTTTCTTTTTTTTGTGATATAGAGTGTTGAGCCAGGGCCTTTAGGCTAAGCTGCCTCCTCAACTCATTCTGCCTTTTAAAAAATCCTCATTTATCTGTTTATTTAGAGACAGTGTTTCCCTAAGTCTCCAAGTTGCCCTGCTGGACTCAAACTTGCAGCCTTCCTACCTCAGGTTCCCAAAATGCTGGGATTGCAAGTGTGTATCACCATGCTCATCTCAATATTCACCTTTCTGGAAAAAATGTTCTGGATAAGGGTGATGGTGATGACTGCACAACAATGTGAATATATTTGATGACACTGAAATTACACGTGAACCTGTTCTTTGTATTTTACTACAGTACAATTAAAACATCTTTGAGATTGTGTGTAAGTCAGTGATTATTAGTTTATTCATGTGATTTTTTTTTTGCGGGGGGGGGGGTGCTGGGCTAGGGATTGAACTCATGGTGTTGAGTATACTAGTCAAAAGCTCACCACTGAGTTATACTCTAATCTTTCCATTTTAAGACGGGGCTTGCTGCTGCCCCAGCTGGCCTCAGACTTAGAGTCCCGCCTCAGCCTCCTGAGTAGCTGGTATTACAGGTGCGCAACATCACTCCTGGCCACATTCTTAATTGGTAAATTTGTCCATATGATACAAAAATTTGCCAGGCACCTTTTTTTTTCTTTTTACTGGGATTATGTAATATTTCATACTATATTCAGTTATCTAGTGTTTCATACTAATTTCTAAAAGGCTACAGAAACTTCAGTTTAACTTCATTATACAAATTATCTACTTATATTTTTGACCATAATTTTTTTGAATGGACAATTTGTAGTTCTTAAATTCTTTTGACCTTGATTATAATTCCTTTCAGGTTGTTCATTTTTGTATGAAATACAATTTTTGTATTCAAACTTTGTGAAGTTTCGGTAAACATAGTAAATTCCTGTGGTAGTACACTTGTCTCTTCCTGTCCTTCCCTTCTGTAATACGAGAGCAGATGCAAATCACATTTTGGTTTTCAAGTGATAACTTTCCACAGAGAAAATAAATTCAGAGTATCTCATTTTGAAGTAGATTTTCTGATGCATTATCGAAGCTTACTGAATTATTTTTTTAAAGTACAAATATGCACATCTTATCTCAATCCTTTTAACGACATTTACTAACTGGCATGGAATAAATGCCTGGAAGAAAACTTTATTGCTATTAAATATGAGTAAGCCATGATAATTTTAAATTTGATTCCTCAATGAGTAATTCTAGCTTTTTTTCCATCCCAGAAGTGTGAAAAACTTAGTACTTAATCATTGCTCCCTCCATGCCTACAGCTGTGTGAAAGTGTTGTTTGATGTCCTTCACGAGCGTTAACATGGATTGCCCGGTTTCCCTTTGGAGATAGGTTATCTCAGAAAGCTTGTGTATCATATATAACTTGAAAATAAGTTTTAAACTGTGAATTACTAGTTCTTTAGTAACTATTTTATTAAGTCAGAACTTCTTAAAATTAGTCATAACCTAAGATACAATCAGGTTAGCACTTGAAAAATTATGAATTTCCAAACTCTGAAAAACTTCTGTGACCAAAACCTTAAATAAACTTCCTGGGGTTTTTTGACCCTCATTTTAAGTGTCAATATTCTTGGATCCTCAAATAATTTTATGTCTATGTACTATTTTTTGAAGGCCAAACATGGTGATCCATGTATGTGATGAAGGAAAAAACCTGAAAGAAGATTTTATTTGCCCACGAGACCTTTTGATATCAGAAATGAAGTACTTTGCTGAGTACTTATCTATGGATGCCCAACGCTGGGAAGAGGTGGACATTTCAGTTCATTGTGATGTTCACATTTTCAACTGGTTGATAAAATACGTTAAAAGAAACACCGAGGAGAATAAAGGCTGTGAGACGCCCGCTTTAGGTAAAACAGAGCCTGGTGCTTATTTTGGGATGAAATTTCGGCACCAACTGATAGCTATTCCAGAGTAAAAATGAAATGTAGAAAATTGTTTGAACATTAGTATTTCTGCTCATACTGTTGACAGTCTTTTAGGAAACTGATACCTCATCTTTTTAGAAGTTTGGTTAAAATATAGTAAATTTATGGCTCCTAGGTGAATAGCTCTTATTATGTATGTGGACCACTGCGGTTCTGGAGACTCTTATAGAGGTTCCACAAGGTTTAAGTAACTTGGATAACCCCAAGATGCTAGTTATATATTTTTTTTCCGTGTTAAGCTTTACTTAGAGGGCACAAGGTACACGTGAGCAGCTACTACTGGCACCACACTATGCTAGCAGTCGTGGTAATCTTTAACATGCTTGCAGGGAGAAAAAGATTTAAAAAAAAAAAAAGATTCACACCCTTTGCAACACAGAGCTGAACCTGGGCTTCTGCTGCAGCCAGCGTTCGATGGTAGTCCTGAGGGAAGTCACGCACCCCGAGTCATGAGCTAGATGAGGGGCTTTTTAAAACAAGGAGATGATTTTACTTAAGAAAACAGCTGACTTAATTCATGGTTATTAAAACTTAGTTATTTGGCAGACATCTTAAAAAGCAAAACAACTGACAGTATTTGTTTTCGGTGATAGAATCCAACCTTTCAAGTGAGAATTAGTGTTTCAGAAAACTTGCTGGCTTCCAGGTGCTTGACAGCTTCTCGGTACTGTGGTGAGAGGTGGTTACTGCTGTTGTACTGGAGGTTGAACCAGGGCCTTCAGACTGAGCCGCATCGCCTGCCCTTTGTATTTGTTATTTCTAGTCAGAGGTTCTAACTTGACCACGTGAGACCTGAGTTTGTGAACCTCCTGCTCCAGACTGCTAAGCATTGGGATTACAGGTGTGCTGTAACATGTCTGAGTTACTGAATGTGATTTCAAAAATATGTATTGCACAGCTGGTCCTGGTGGTGCAACCTGGCAAGCTGAGGCAGGAGGATCACAAGTTTGAGCCCAGTCTGGGCAACCCAGTGACTTAACAAGACCTTATCTCAAAAATAAAAATGGGCCGGGGATGTAGCTCAGTGACAAGGCCTTGGGCTCGATCTCCAGTACCACAAAAATTAAAGAAATAAATAAATGAAATACTGCCCAATGAAATGTCTCAACATTTAGTAGATCTGCAAAACTCAGTGAGTTAATATTTTCCAAATGATTAGTGCATGGTGTTTAATAAAATAGTGTATGAGTTAATGATCCTTCAACAATAGAAGATAAATCATTTAAAGGAGTAAGGAGAATTCATTGACCTGGTTTCAGACTCCATTGCAGATAACCTTTAAGAAACTAACGTTTGTCAAGTTTCAAAGTAACCTCAAGAAGGCTCCCCAAAAACTGAGTGCAGAAACTGATACAAAACTCCAGGTGTCTTTTGTTAAGTCAAGCATTGAGGAGTTTTGCAAAAAAAATGTGAAACACCTGATTACTCTTGTGATTTTTCATGTTGGAAAACCTGCGCTTTAGCATACTAATTTTATTATTTTAAAATAAATTAGTAGTTCTTAAAATTTTTTCTCTGTTTACATCATTTTTAATGTGATGAGTACTGATATAACTTACATAAACAAATGCTCTCTTGGATTCTGTGTTTAAGATTGGAGAGGGGTCCTAAATATTGGCAATTTGAGAACTAGTTGATTACAACAGTAATTATTAAGTAATCTTTCAACAGGTGCAGAGTTGTATCGGTAATGACATCTGTGGTTTAATAAAGCTTTTCTGTGTATGAGAACTACTGTCTCATCAGTGTCAAAAAAAATTCACATTGTTAGTAAATACATTGATAGCTTTCTGGAGCAGTTTATCATTTATTATATTTTAGAGACTGAATTAAAGGGAAAAATTTCTAGTAGTCCTTAAATAAAAGTTACAAGATTACTAAATCAGAATTTTCAGCCAGCATTCAGATTCCAGACTATCCATATATACATATAAAATATATGTAAAGAAAAAAGTACCATTGGACCCAGCACATTAGTGTGTATAGTGCAGGTAAAGTAAATGGAGCAAGAACTAATAATCCACATGGAAACGTTTGGAAAAGTGACCTCTGTTCTACCAGGAAGAGTACTGACATGCTAAATTGAATCCCTGGTGAGGTAAACTGCAATTTTCTGAGGAGTTTTCTCGTCTCTTCTTTCTCCTTCCACTATTTTAATTGAGAAACTAATCTCAAAAAGTTGGACTGGGGCTGAGGTGTAGCTTAGTGGTTAAAGCACTTGCCTAGGAAGCACAAGGCCCTACGTTCCATTCCCCAGCACCACAGGAACTGGGGGTGGTGGCCCATGTTTACAATTCCAGCACTGGGAGGCTGAGGCAAGAGGATTGCTGTTTGTCCCAGGCCAGCCTGGGCTACCTAGTGAGTTCAGGACCAGCCTGAACAGCAGAGCAAGTCCCTGTCTGCAAAAAAAAAAAAAAAAGTTAGGAAAAAAGTGAGGCTACCTTTCTAAAATTAGTATCTACAAAAGATTCCTTACATAGGATTATCATAGGACTGGAATAGTGAAAAAAATCAAAATGTTCTCTTGTTAAATCTACTTCCTGGGAGATTGCAGCTTTACTGAAATTGTGGTGTCAGACAGCATCCCTCTTTCCCTTTCTTCATGCCTGAAGACTCACTATGCCTATAGGAATTAAATTTAGCACTTGTGCAATAATAATTGTGTGTGTGTGTGTGTATGTGTGTGTGTGTGTACATGTACCAGACCTTCACACTGAGTTCTATCCCCAGCTTTAAAAAAAATTTTTTTTTTTTTTTTCTGTTGAGAGTCTTTCTAAACTTCCTAGTTGCCCAGGCTGGGTTCAAGTGTCCCTCCTCCTGCACTGATGGGATGGCAGTCTCCTGCTTGTGCTTTTCTTAAAAATAACTCCACTAATAACAAATGTTTTCATTGACTGTTTAAATTTTTCCTCACTCTAACTTTTGTGTATGATTTATGTTTATATTTAATATGAAACTAATCCAGAATAAATTTACTATGTATTTCTCTGAACTCTTATTAATTTTTAACATTTTTTCTTTTGTATTTCTAAGCCTTGTAAGATTATATTAAACTTTTTATTAAAATAAGATCCTTTTTAAAGATAAGACAGTCTGTTCTGAGGTGAACAGGATATAAGTCAAAAAGAAATTTTAATTTTTTCATTTTCTCTTTTAGAACCAGGAAATGTCATTTCAATTCTTATTTCTTCAGAGTTTTTGAAAATGGATTCACTAGTAAGTATTACTTTTTTTTTCCTCAAATCTAAGCTTTTCTATTCACTTGGATTTTTACTTCTTCAAATATCTAGAAAATTCTAGGATATAGTTAATTCAAGAGTGTTATTCTGTTGGGATAAATCATTCACATTAGGACACACTTTGTTCTGTTGGGAAGGGGTTAAGACTAATAGGTGTTCCTTATAAGCTATATCTGTAAGGAAAGCAATTAGCCCTCAAGGAGTAGTAGGTAAAACTGAACAGATTAACTTGACCCCAGAAGGGGTTTTTGTTGAACTATTACATGAAAACTAATTCAAATTGTTGCTGTTTAAATGATTTAAGTTGCTATTTAAGTGATTCACTTAATCATAGTTTGCATATGTGTCTTTTGTTTAGTGTTCAAGGAGTGAAGAATGAAACTGAAAAATATTATTTTGTGTTTGCATTACAAAAATTCATGTTTAAAAACGCTTACAAGCAGTGGAAGATAAAAGTTACAAAGTTTAACATTATGTTGTTTTTAAAATAGATTTCATAGTTCAAGTGATTGTATGTACTCATAATTGAAATTCTGTGGTTAATATTTAAATAAATATTTGCTTTTAGCTTCTGGTAAAACTATGTGGCAGAATACTCTTAAACTGTGTTGGCAGATGGGAAGTTTTTTTTTTTTTTTTATTGTTTGGAGTGTTACTAGCTTTTCTAGCTACAGCCCTATTTAGCCAGTTGATATTGCTTGCTTTAGGTAAGAGCAAGCAGAGGCTAAAAGAGTACTTAAACTTGGAAATTTTTAATGGAAGCCCTAAAAGACAATTTTTATGCTGTCGACACATTTGGAAGAACATGTGCCTACTCTCACAGACAAAATCAAGTTAGAGTGCAGCAATGCATGGATTAGGCTTTTAATTTTAATTTAATTTAACAATTTAATTTTGAAAAAGGTGTTGCTCTGCAGACCAGAGTGGTCCTGAATTCCTATGTAGACCAGACTGGCCTCGAACTCATAACAGTCCTCCTGCCTGAGCCTCTGGGGTGCTGGGATTATAGTATACGCCACCATGCCTACCCCGTGCTTTACTTTCAATTTTTGTTTTTTTGAGACAGGGTCTTTCTTACTGTGTAGCCCAGGCTGGCCTTGGACTTACAGCAATCCTCCTGCCTCAGCCTTCTGAGTGCTGGGACTACAGGTGTGCACCACCACACCCAGCTTACGTGGTGCTGGGGAATGGAACTCAGGGCAGTGTGCTTGCTAGGGAAGCGCTCTAACTGCTGTACTATTCCTTCAGCCCCTTGCTTAACTTTTAAAGGAAATAAATATATGTCAGGTTGGAGACAGGAAATCAGACAGCAAGCCTACTCTATGGGGATAACCCTTAAATGGCTGTGTTTATTTTTGCCACTCAGGGAAATGGAGACTTAAAATTATAACTAAGTTTGCTGGGGATAGTGGCACATACCTGTTAATCCCAGCACCCAGGAAACTGAGACATGATGAACAATTTGACTTTGAGGCCAGTTTGACAGGTTGGGCTCCATAGTGAGTTCAGTACCATCCTAGATGACGTAGGGAGACCCTGTTTCAAAGAACGAACAAGTTATAACTAAGTTTAGTTATAGGAAGTCATTGGAGTATACAGACTTAGATTTATACCTGCCATAATCATTAAAAAAGTATTATTGTTTGAAATAGAAAAGGTGGTTTTCCAGGTTTTTATGTACATTCGTGTACACGTGTATGTGTATGTGTTATACTTTTGACCTGCTGGACCACTTGGGACAGAGTAGATTAATTCAATCAAATAGGCAAAATTAAGTTACTGTGCAGTAATACATGGATTGGCTTTTAATGAATTTTATGTTCGAAAGGTATTGCTATGACATTATCCTTGGTGCAGTTATTTTCAGCATTCATTTTCTGTTCTTTTTTTTAGGTTGAACAGTGTATTCAGTATTGCCACAAAAATATGAACGCCATAGTAGCTACCCCATGCAACATGAATTGTATTAATGCAAATCTTCTCACACGAATAGCTGATCTGTTCACACATAATGAAGTTGATGACTTAAAAGACAAAAAAGATAAGTTTAGGAGGTAATTTTTAAATTTTAATTTTAAACTTAATGTTCCTGTAAAAAGAAATATATTTCTCTTAACTTTTGTGAAATTGTTTCTAGAATATAGTTAGAAATATATTTCTGTTTTAAGTAAAAAGATCATTCTAGCTGCTGTGTGAAGAGAGCAGCAGAGAGACCGACTAGGCTAGGACAGAGCAATCTGGTGAGAAATAGAAGACTCTGGACTCAGTGGAACCCATGAGGCTAGGAAGAAGTGGACAAGTTCAGTGGACGTTATTAGAAAAATCTGACAGCTTTGTGAATAGGGTGATGCGGGAACAGAAGGAACTGTGGGATAGTTAGGTTTCCAGCTTGAGCACTTAAATGGCTGATAGTAGTGCTATGAATGGAAAAGGAAAAATTGGGAGGAGAGGATGGGGCAAGGGGAATGAAGACCTGGGCTTTGCAACAGCAGGGAGAAGTTGCTTATGTTAGTCTTGAATTTAGGTCAGAGGTCAGGGCTTAAGCAGAAATCTGAGAATAGAGGAGGTTTGAAACAATGGAATTGTATGAGATCTACTAGAAAGTATTTTTTTGTGTTCTGTTCAAGAAATTTTGCTTAAGTAAAGATGATATAGGTGTTGTTCTGGTTTTTTTCTATTATTCATCCTGAATTATGTCTTAATGTATTGTAGGGATCAGGGTTAGTTTTTGTTCTAAATGATGTGTGGCACCTTTTTAAAAAAATAATTTTCCACTGAGTTGCAGTCGTCACCTTCACTATAAACTGATTATGCCTGAGGTGTACTTCTGAGTTCTTTATTTTGGGGCGGGGCATAGCTCACTGGTTAAAGTGCTTGCCCCAGTTCTTCGTTTTGTCCCCTTGATTGCCTATGTAGTGCATAGTGTCTGTCTATCTGTCTCTCGTTCTCTCTCTCTGTCTGTCTGTCTGTCTCTCTCTCTCTCTCTCACCCTCTCTCTCTCTCTCCCTCTCTCTGCCTGAGACAGGATCTCATTCTGTTGTCCAAGCTGTTTGTGAACTCACTGTAGTGCAGTCTGGTCTCGAACACATAGCAGTTCTGCCGCCAGGGCCTCCTGAGTGCTGGGATTTTAGGTGTGCAGGGTAATTGAGCGCAGGGCCTTAGCTTGCTAGGCAAGCACTCTAACTGCTGTGCTAATTCCTCCAGCCCAGTATACGGCCTTAATTATGGCAGCCATATAATAATTTTTAACATCAAGTAATGTAAATTCTCCATTTTTGCCTTTCTTCAAGATTGCTGTCTGGCTTTTTTTGGTTGGTGGTTGGTTGGGGTTCTGGTTTGGTTTAGTTTGGGTTTTGGTTTTTGGAACTGAGGATTAAGCACTCACACTACCAGCTCAGAGTCACTACAGTGCCCCCTGGGCTTGAATTTGTGATCCTTCTATCTCTGCCTTCCGGAATGCTGGGATTACAGGTCTGTGCCACCAGGCCTGACCTGGCATTTTTAGGCTTCTTTTTCTTTGCAGTGGTCACATAAATTTTATGATCAGTTTGCTCAGTTTCTCTTTTTCACACATAAACTTACCAGAATTTGAGGCTAATATTGAACCTGTAGATCAGTTTGGAAGGATTTAATGTTTTGATAAGACTCAGGTCATGAGCACAATATATAACTATCAATTTATTTGGATAATCCCTTAATTTATTTCAGCAGTGTCTTGTTTTAGGTACAGAGAAGTTCCTTTTTAAATTAAATTTAATCCTAGGTATTTAATCTTTGATGTTATTGTAAATACCATTTTTATTTTATTTTCTGAGTATTACAAAAAATGAAGATTACCCAGTATTTAGGGATTCAGCAGAAACATGTCAGCCAGTGAGTGACCTAAGAAGGAGGAGCCAGTGAAATACAGGAAAGCAAAAAGAAAGTTTCACCAGGAAGTGATTCTGTGACCCAGGTGTAGACTGCTGCTGTCATGAACAGTGAGGCAAAGGAAGAAACATGATCAATCGTATTTAGATATTTAGATTTTCAAATATTTTGAGTAGTTGCCAAAAAATTTATCAGTAGCTATTTAGAAAAAAGTGGGCTCCAGAGAGGGTGTTCAAAAACAAGGGAGTTGCTAAATTAGATTTATATGCTGATGATTAAAGAGGAAGAAACTTATGGTGCAGAGGATTATTCAGAAATATAGTCCTTAATGGAATGAGGTAGAGTCGAATAAGCTTAGCACTGAATATTTGAAAATGGGACTGAAATCCCAGGTCCAGATTTGACAGGTAGGAGCAGCAGACATTGTTCAAGGGAGAGGAGGATGAGCATAAATTTGGAGTTAATGACACACTTAAGAGACGTGAGTTCATTTATATTATGCACAATAACAAAGTAACATTTATTTAACATTTAATACTGTGCCTGGCACTCCATAAGTACTGTATCATTTAACCCTCATAAAACTTTATGAGTTCGGAATTATTAACCACATTTTATAGAGGAGAAAACAAGGTTCACAGAAAGTTGCTAAAGATCATCCACTTACTTATTGGTAGAGTTGGATTATTAAATTCTTAAAGTCTTTAATATTCCAACAACAAAGGATGAAAGGAGAGGTAAGTATTTAGCAGTCTTATTTTGTAGTGAGAGCAGATTCTTGATCGAGCAGCTTTCATTAGGAGGTTTTTTTAATGGAGAACACCAGAAGTATAAACTCCCAAGGAAAGTTTCTCTAAGGATATATCTGTCTTATTTTACACATGTGCAGGTAGTCTTGTGTTTATTTTTATCACTATGATGTAACCTTAATACATAAAATTAATTTGTTGATCATTTGTTGTTAATAGTAAACTTTTTTGTAAGAAGATTGAGAGACTCTTTGATCCTGAGTACTTGAATCCAGATTCCCGGAGTAATGCAGCGACATTATATAGGTACTGTGTTTTTCTTGTGCTATCCTATATAATGTAGCTATATTTTTAAACTTAACTATGCTTAAATTTTTAAAAAAATTTCATATCTTCTTTGTGTTACAGATGCTATTTGTGTAAGAAGCTTTTAACAAAAGAAACAGAAAGGAGAATTCCTTGCATTCCAGGAAAAATCAATGTGGATCAACATGGAAATATTATCTATATTCACATCCGGTATGGTGGAGATAGAATGCTATTCTGTAAGAATTTCTAGTGCGTTCATGAAAGTGTGGCTGTTGTAGTAAGGAGGAGGCTACATCTCTTCTGCATGTAGTCCAACTGTGGTTATAGAAGCTACCCTTCACATACTGGCTAAATTTCTGAACATTTTTAAACTTCCAAATGATAAAAATTATATGTTAA
Organism: Ctenodactylus gundi; assembly: GCA_004027205.1. Taxonomy (NCBI): domain Eukaryota; kingdom Metazoa; phylum Chordata; class Mammalia; order Rodentia; family Ctenodactylidae; genus Ctenodactylus; species Ctenodactylus gundi. The sequence continues at coordinate 52,807 of PVKB01006117.1, read as the reverse complement.
TTTTGGAAGATATTCTAGTCACTGCCATTAAAATGATTTCACTAATAGAGTTCTGTATGTAAGTGTTCCATTGAATTTTATAAGAGAATCGAATTTGCTTTTGGGTGAATTTTAGTGAGGAAAACTCTAGGACTGGAAGTTCCAGCCAGATATGGAGGTGCGTTCCTCCAATCCCAGCTCTCTGGGAGGCTGTGGGAGGAAGGGCGCAAGTTGGAGTCAAGCGTGGGCAACCCCGTGACTTAATGAGACCCTGTCTCAAAATGTGAAAAAATAAAAAAGTCTGTGGATGTAGCTCAGTGCAGAGGCCCTTAGTTCAATCCCCAGTACCACAAAAAAAGGAATTTCCATAATCTGCTTTTCTTCATACTTTAAAACATGTATACACTGAGGCAGGAAGGTGATAGATTCAAACCCAGCCTGGACAACTTAGCACATTAATGAGACCCTGCCTCAAAATTAAAAATAAAAAGAGGTGGGGATATAACTCAGTGTAAACACCCTTAGTTCAATCCTTAGTACCACGCACCAAAAAAAAAAAAAGAAAAAATGAGTGTTTTACTTTAACCTGGTTATATATTACTGTGTTGCTCAGTTATTAGAAAATGCTGTTTAAAAATAATGTAAAGGACCAACGCATAAATGAAATGTTTAGAATCGTCAACAATTAATAACTTTTCACACATGTATAATTAGAATAAAGGTCTCATTTAAGGATATCATGCTTACTTCCCAGTTGATCTTTTCAAATTTCTTAAATCATTCTTGATCCAGCTTATAAAAAAATTTGGCATTCAACTCTTCATATTTCCTTCTGTTAATCAAAGAATAAACAAACTTTAAAATGAATTTTTATCTACTTAAATGATGGAATATAATTCATACCACACCAATCACTTAAGGAATATTCTTGGAGATAAGCCACAATTTAAAAACAAAAGTTTAAAACAACAAAATATTTATGTGCCTTGGTTATACAGCAATGTAACAATTGAGTCTCTTTCCCCAGAGAAAAGTCTTGGGATGTTCATGAGTATTTAAGTGGTCTTTTTGAAGAGTTAAAATCTTGGCGAGATGTGTACTGGCGATTGTGGGGGACAGTCAATTGGCTGACTTGTTCAAGATGTTTTCAGGTGAGATTTATTTCTTAATATCATGCACTGCAAACATTAAGAGCAAGATATCTACCCTATCTTCTGTTTAGTTAGAATGTTTGTATGTGTTTGGATAATAATCAACTTTTTAAAAAAACATCTAGTGGCAAAGGCAGTGGTGCTGTTAAACCTTGCTTGTATCTTTTTTCTCCCTGTTTTTTCTTTTTTTAAATTTTCATTGCTGAAATAATCTCTTTCTGGAATGTAAAAAAATCAGATTTTAAGTGACCAAATACATTTTTTTCCTGGTGGAAAAAAATACAACCCTCCCCCCCTTTTTTAATGAAACAGGGTCTCACTCTAGTTCACACTGGTCCTGAACTCCATATGTAGCCCAGGCTGGCCTCAAACACACAGCAGTCCTCCTGCCTCAGCCTTCCGAATGTTGGGATTACAGGCATGTGCCACTATGGCTGGCTTATGTGGTGCTGGGGAATCGAATTCAGGGCCTTGAGCTTGCTAGGCAAGCTGAGCTAGCTACTATTCCAGCCCCAAACCAACCATCAGAGCAGGATTTCAAACTGCGTAAGGTCTGTCTCAGTTACGTTCTCGTCGTTGTGACTCAGTACCCAACACCCACAGTTTGCAGGAAGAAGCATCTATTTAACTCACAGTTTCCGAAGACTTCAGCCTATTTGTGGCAGCCAGTAATGGTGGAAGCACGGGTGGCTGCTGCAGTGGAGGCCCCCCACTCCTTGGGGCACGGCAGGGCGGCGCCAGCATGCGTCCCAGGGCCGCGCGGCCCCGCCCCTTCCGGCCAGGCCCCGTGCCCCAGCAGCGCATAGCAGCCAAGCTTTTGTAGGACACTCCACATCCAAACCACAACAAGGGCCCATACACTGAACCTAGGTTTCCACAATTTTTAAAAATCAGATCGAAGTGTATTTCACATACAGGGAAATCAGTCTGTTTTGAAATTGATAGTGCGTAGTGTTGTTAGTACCACTGCAGTCAAGCACAGAGCACGTCCACTACCCTCAGAAATGCCCGGGTCCCCACTGTTAGTAGTTCTTTCTTGCTAGGAAAATATAACTCCCAGTTGCTCTCAACCACTGGTCTGTTTTGTACGTTTTGCCTTTTTTTAGAATGTTATATGAGCAGTATTTAGCCATTTGTGTCTAGCTTTTTTCACTTAAAATTCGTTTGAAAGCTGGGCGTGATAGTGCACTCCTGTAATCCCAGCACTTAGGAGGCTGAGGCAGGAGGATTGCAGTGAGTTTGAGCGCAGCTTAGGCTACATGCTGAATTTAGGACCAGCTGAGACTCTGTCTCAGAACAGAAAATTCAGGTGAAGTCTGTTCATGTTACTACATGTATCGCTTTGTTCCTGAGACTTTCAGTCTGTACTCTTTCATATTGTGTTTTTGAGATGTATGATTTTATTGTAAGAATCACCGTTGACTTTATGCACTTCTTTTGTCTAGGCTTTCCTTTGTATTGAATTTTCACATTGTCAGTACCACTTAGAAGCAGTGGTTTATCCTACTGCAGCAAGTTCCCTGAGCACTGCTGGCACTGGAATTTATCCTTGCTGTAACCAGAAGGTTCTTCGCTTTGATCCCACTCAGCTTATAAGGGTAAATTTTGATCATTGCCTTTTTGTGACAGTGCTCCCTAACATTTTTTTCTTTTGTTGTCTTGTTTTTAAAATATGAACGTAATATGTTTGGATAAAAAGATTTCCAATAGAACATAAATAACTAGAGGAAGGCAGAATCCCTCAGGGTACCACTCCCCAGTCTCTGTGTCCTAGGAGGTAACCACAGTGAGTAGTTTCCTTTCAGACTTTTTTATATTTTAAGCACAAATTATTTGTTATTGTTTTATGTTAAATACAGGATCATATTATAACTCATTTTATAATTTCCCTTGTTTTACTCAACAACATACTTAGATTATCTTGCAGTGTCATTTAAGTCCTGTATCTGAGTCTATCATTTTTTTTTAACCATTCTCCTACTGGTAAACATTTAGGGTAATTTCAGATTGGTGTTGTTACAGTGTTGCAATGAACCTTCTTGCACATAGATCTGGATGTAATAGGTGAGTACCGCTATAGGTTAGATTCCTTATCACTAAGACTTGAAAATCTTAGATAATTAAATTTCACAAGTGAATGAAAAATCTAAGGTCCTTTTTTACCATCATCTGTACAAAAAATACCTATAAAGCATCAAAAGTGGGCCACACAGTGCCTGGTTATTGACTGAGAAATGACTACCTGGCAGTACAAATAGCAAGTGTGTCATGTCTGTAAATTGAAAGATTCAACATTGCAAAGATGTAAGTGCTGCCTAAATTAACATGTATAGGTTAAAGTCCTACAAACCAATATGAAAAAAACAATAGTAGATATTTCACCTAAGAAAACAGTGTTCTAGGGTTGGAGGTATAGCTCAGTGATTAGAGCTTGCCCAGGAAGCACAAGGCCCAGGTTCAGTTCTCCAGTACCACATAAGCTGAGCCAGATGGCACACACCTATAAGCTCAGCACTTGGAATCCTAAGGCAGGAAGATTGCCATGAGTTCGAGGACACCCTGGCTGTAAGTTCAGGACCAGCTTGGACCACAGAGCGAGACCCTGTCTCAAAAAAAAAAAAAAAAGAAAAAGAAAACAGTTGTTCTATATAAACATGAAAAAGCCTCATTTGTAACTAGAGAATGCGAATTAAAATCATGATAAATACCCATTCACTAGAATAATTAAAGTTGAAATGTGTGGCTGTTAGGAGGGATGTGGTATAAGAGGAATTTTCATACACTGATGATGGTGGTATGGTATATATGATAATTTGGTACATAGTAGCAGGCAGATAACGTGGTCAAAGCACTATTATTTGTAATAGCACCAAACTAGAAACAAACAATGACATATTCACATAGTGTATTATTATACATTAAAACATGTTACACTTACTTGCAGTAATGTAGCTCAATTATAGAAACATAATGTTAAATAAAACTAAGGAGGGAAAATTATACCATAGTACTTAGGGATACAACCATAAATGGCAAAAGTGTAAGGACAAGCAAGGAAGTAATTACCGTAGCCTGAGGACAGGGGAGTGGAGGGGAGAGGCAGAATCAGGAATGGGCCTGAGGGGACTCCTGGAGCACTCCATTTTTTTTTAAACATGAGTTGCTGGCTATGTAAGTATTCTGGGCTATTTGTTAAAGCTTTATGCATACATTTCAGTCTCTTTGCTGTATGTTTTCTCAAAAAAAAGTTATGAAATGTGATGATCCGACTAAGGAAAGAAGAATAAAAGCAGCAATCTTTGAAGAGTGTTTCTACAATGAGCCAACCTTTCTAATTGAGTGTCTTAACATGACAGGGCTGTAAAGTGAGGGACCACATGGTTGCTCTTCGTGATCAAGGCGAGAGAGAGGATCCCCTGTCTTGTCCATCCGCTAGGATACTGGACGACCTGCAGAAGCACAGAGATGTCGTTGCTGTGCCTTTCTCTCCAGATGCAGTTAGGTGGGAGAGCAGTAGCTGGCAATACGTATCTCAGCCTAACTCAGTGGACCCCATTTTAGAATCCCCCGGCTGGCCCTGCTGTGCTGTGAGTCATTTCAGAAAGCTTCACTGAGATTAAGTGGTAGATTAAAATGAGAACAGACAGATATTTGTTTGATAGACAAAACACTTAAAACTATCGAAAGTCCAAGGGAAAAAAGTAATGAAAGAGGCTATTGGTGATTAGAAAAGTTGAGATTCTTATACCAATCTTCAAGGATTTTGTATTTTGTCCTCACCTCACTTAAGCCCTTTGGGTGTTTGTTTGTTTGTTTGTTTTGTGCAGGGAATTGAGATCAAAGCCTCATAAATGCGAGGCAAGTGCTATACCTTTGAGATATGTCCCTCAGCACCAAGCCATGTGCATGCGTGTGGTATTGGGGATTGAACCCAGGGCCTTTGCAGTGAGCTACATCTCCAGGCCTTTTTGAGAAAGCGTCTGGCTAAATCACTAAATTACACATGATGGGCTTGAATTTGGTCCTCCTACCTCAGCCTCCCAGACTGTCGGGATAACAGGTGTGTGCCACTACACCTAGTTCAGAGTACATCTTAAATTTCCTTCACATATTTTTCCAAGAATTTGAATTCTTCGAACTCAGTGACATCTGAAGCCACTTCCATCATTTTACAGTTGCAGCAGGCTGTCAGGTGTGGGTCTGGGGGACACATTAGAAGAGGCTCTTTTCTCCACAGTACCAGTTGTAGCAGCCTGTCCACCAGCAGGCAGGTGTGATGCTTTTGGTACAAGGGTACACACTTTGTGGTGACTTTTTGCTAGATGGATTAAGAAATAAAAATGATGAATCAGCATGCTCTTGTGTGTGCATGTGCGTAATACTAAGGAGCCAACCCAGGGCCTTCATACCAAGTAAGCTACATCCCCAGTCCATGTTTTCATTTTTATTTTGAGATAGGGTCTCACTATGTTGCTAAGTTACTTAGGCTAGGCTTGGACTTGCAATCTTCCTGCCTCAGCCTCCCAATGTGCTGGAATTACAGGTCACCAGGCCCAGCTCTGAGACAGCATCCTTGTACTCAGTAACTGTGGGCCCTTTTTTTTTTTTTTTTTTTTTTTTCAGTGCTGGGGATAATCCAGGAACTGTTTTGGTTACTTTTTTTCTTTGTTTTTGTTATCCTGGCATTGAACTCAGGGCGTTAAGCATCCTAAACAAGCGTTCTACTACTGAATTACACCCCAGCCTTTTACATTTTTTTTTGTTATTTACATATCACATCTCTTTCCCCTTCCCCCCCTCAACACCTCCTGGCACATCCCATTTCACCTCTCCACAAAGTCTGTCTTGTTACTTTCTTCCATCTCCCTTTTACTTTTTTATGGACAACTCATGTGATATTTAACCTGTGTCTCATTCATTTTGCGAAGCATACAGGTCTCAAGGTGCGTCCTTTTTCTGCTTATGATTCAAATTTGTCTTTCTTGGTAGCACAGTAGGACTCCATCATGTATACCACATCTTCTTTATCCATTCATCTGTTATTGGACATATTGGTTTCTTTCAAGATTTGGCTATTATAGATTGTGCTGCTATAAAACATAGGTATGGAGGTAACACTGTTGTATGATGACTTTAACTTTTGGGGGAAGATCACCAGAAGAGGTATACCAGGTCAAATGGAATATCTATTCTCAGCTTTTTGAGCAATCTCCATACTACTTTTCTTAGTTGCTGTGCCGGTTTACAGTAACACCAGAAATGTAGGAAGGTTCCTTTTCCCCACAGCCTCACTAGCATGTATTGTCTTTGAGTCCTTAATACCAGCCATTCTTAGTGGAGTTGGATGGAACCTCGTTGTTGCTCTGATTTTCAGTTCTCTGATGGGTAAAGATGCTGAACATTTTTCACATATTTATTGGCCATTCGAACTTCTTCTAAGAAGTGTTTATTCATTTCACTTTCCCATTTTTTTATTGGATCCTCTATTTTGGAGGGTCTACTTTTTTGGTGCTTTACATACTCTTGATAAAATTTTCTATCTGAGGAATAGATGGCAAATTTTTTTTCCCATTCCATGGATGCTGTCTTTATTCTGCTGATTGTTTCCTTTGCTGTGCAGAGCTTTTTATTTTGACATAATCCTATTTGTTGATTCTTGGTGTTATCTCACGTGCTTTCGGTGTTTTATTGAGAAAGTCCTTGCCTACACCCATATCCTCAAGGGTTTTGCCTGTTTTTAGTTCCAGTAAGTTCAGTATTTCTATTTTAATGTCTGAGTCCTTGATCTATTTTGATTTGATTTTGGTGCATGGTGAAAAATGTGGATCTAGTTTGATTTTCATGTGGTTAGCCAGTTTTCCCAGCATCATTTGTGAGAGGCTATCTTTACTCCAGCATATATTCTTGGTCCCTTTGTTGAAGATCAGAAAGCTGACAGTACTCAGGGATATTTCTGTTTCCTCATTTCTGTTCCGTTGATCCGCCTATCTGTTTATGTGCCAATACCATGTGGTCTTTACCACTATTGTTTTGCAGTATAATTAGATTTCTGGCATTGTGATGCCTCTTGCTTTTGTTTTGTTGCTTGGGATTGTTTTGACTATTCTGGGTCTCTTGTGGTTTCATATAAATTTTTGGATCTTTTTTCTAGTTCTGTGGACATTGCTGTTGGTATCTTGATTGGAATTACATTGAATCTGTTTATCAGTTTAGGTAGTATGGCCGTTGTGACACAATAATGGTTCTGCCTATCCAGGAATAGGGAATGTCTTTCTAATGTGGTTTGGATCTTTATATCCCCCAGAAGTCTCAAGTATTTTGATGTTATGAATTACCTGTGGAGCCATATGCTATTGGAAGATGGGGCCCTGCTCCAGAGCGGTGAATTACGGGCATGTGGTGGATGATAGGTATGTAGTGGAAGACAGGCCTCTGGTAGATTATAGATTACTGGCATGTGATAGGGGCCTAAACCTGGAAGGGGCTGAATATTGAGGCTGGACACAGAAGGGGCCAATCACTGGGAAAGGACCTGGGAGGATATATGTTACTTCTTCCCTTTCCTTGGAGGACTTAGGGCTTCCTGTTTGCCGTGCCTTGAGGAGCTGCCTCAACTTTTGCCTCTGCCATGTGCTTCCACTGTTCCCAGCCACTCATCAATGGATTGTGGCCTTCAGAAACTATGAGCTAAAATTAATCTTTCCTCCCAAGAGTTGTAGAAGTCAGGTATTGAGTTGCTCGATATTGAGTCACAGTGGTGAAAAAGTAGCTAGGATACTTTTTCTGAAATTCTCTTCCAATTTCTTTTTTCAGAGTACTACAGTTTTCAGTATAGAGGTCCTTCAGTTGCTTAGTTTGGTATTTCATTTTCTTTGAGGTGACAGTAAATGGAGTTATTTTTCAGATCTCTTTCTGTTTTCGCTGATGCTGTAAAGGAACACTATTGATTTTTGTGTATTGATTTTATATCGTGTAACTTGGCTGAGTTTGTTTATTAGGACTGAGTCTTCTGGTGGAGTTTTTGGGGTCCTGTATGTAAAAGATGATGTCATTTACAGATAAGGACAGTTTGCTTTCTTCCTTTCCTGTGCATATTCACATTATTGCTTTCTCTTGCCTGATTGTTCTGGCTAAAGTTTTGAGTACTATGTTGAATAGAAGTACTAAGTTGGACTCCCTTATCTTGTTCGGATTTAAGAGGAAATGCTTTCAGTTTTTGTTCATTCAGGATTATGTTGGCAGTACTTTTGTCACAAATTGCTATTTTTGACTTGAGGTGGGGTCCTTCTATACTTATTTTCATCAGAGTTTTTATCATGAGAGGGTGTTATATTTTGTCAAAGGATATTTCTGCATCTATTGAGACGATATTGTGGTTTTTGTGCTTGTTTTTGTTAATGTGGTGTATTACATTAATTGATTTTAGTATGATGAACCAGCCATGCAACACTAGGATGAAACCAACTTGCTCATCGTGTATGATCTTTTTCATAATTCGTTGCATTCTTTTACAAGTATCTTATTGAGGATTTTTGCAACTATTCATTAAGAAAATTGGCCTGTAATTTTGTTGCTGTTGTTGGGTCTTTATCTAATTTGGAGATCAAAATGATATCTACTTCCAAGTATCTTTCCATGTCTCTTACAGGTTCATGCAAGAGCTCAAGGAGCATTGGCAGTAACTCTTCCCTAAAGCTCTGATAAAATTCTTCAGTGATCCATGGGGTCCTGGACTTTTCTTTGTTAGTAGACCTTTATTATTAGCTAGTTTCATCACTGGTTATTGCTCTATTCAGGGTTTTTATATCTTATTAGTTTAATTTTGGTATATATCATTTGAGTCAAGAAATTTACCCATTTCTTCTGAGTTAGTGAATTTATTGGAATGTAGGTTTTCAAAATGGTTTCTTATGCTTCTTTGGATTACAACAGTGTGTGTTGAATTTTCATCTTTTTCATTTCTAATTACATTGATGTGGATTTTTTCTTCTAGTTTGCTGAGTTTGGCTAGAGGTTTATCAATCTTATTTATCCTTCTGAAGAACCAACTCTTGGATTCATTGATCTTTTGTGTGTGTATATATAATTTTTTAGTTTCAATTTCCTTTATCTTTATTCTGATTCTTATAATGTCCTTCCTTCTGCTGCCTTTGAGTTTGGCTGGTTCTTGTTTCCTTAGGACTTTGAGCTGCATCATTAGATTGTTTATTTGAGATTGCTCTGTTTTTTCATATGTGCATTCATAGCTATGAATTTTACTCTTAGTTCTGCTTTCATTGTGTCTCATAAATATGCTTCCATTGTCAATTGACTTTAGGAGATTCTTGGTTTCTTTATTTTATTTTATTTTATTTTATTTTATTTTATTTTATTTTTGAGAAAGGTCTCACTCTATAGCCCGGGTTAGTCCTGAACTCGTTATGTAGCCCAGGCTAGCCTTGGACTCATGGCCGTCCTCCTACCTCAGCCTCCCAAGAGCTGGGATTACAGGCATGTTCCACCACACCAGCCTTTATGTGGTGCTGGGAGATTGAATCCATTGCCTTGCACTTGCAAGACAAGTGCTTTAAAAGCTGTGCTATTCCTCCAGCCCTCTTGGTTTTTCTGTGATCCATTGCTTGTTCAGTAATGTATTATTTGATCTTCATGTATAGTTTCTGTAGGTTTTTTTTTGTCGTTGATTGGTAGTTTCATTCCACTGTGATCTGACAGTATGCAGGGAATAATTTCAGTCCTTTTGTATTATTTAAGCTTATCATATGTCCAAGGATATGGCCTTTTTGGAAAAAGTCCCATGTACTGCTGAGAAAAAGATGTGTTCTGTTAACATTGGGTAGAATAGTCTGTAGGTATCTGTTAAGACCATTTGCTCTATGGTGTGATTTAGCTCCGGTGTTTCTTTGTTGATTTCTTTTCTTTTTTCTTTTTTTTTTTTTTTTTGGCTAGTTTACCTGTTTATTGGTGGGACAAAAGTATTGAAATCAATCCCCTAGTATGATTGTACTGGGCCCCATTTCGCCCTTACTGTCCAGTAGTTTCTGTTTTACTTAGTTGGGAGCATCTACATTGGGTACATGTATGTTTATAATTGTGAGCACTTCCTGTTGGATTGTTCCTTTTAGCAGGATATAGTGACCATCTTTGTTTCACTTGGTCTGTTTTGGCTTGGGGTCTTCAGTGTCTGAAAATAGTATGGCTACTGTTGCTTGTTTCTGAGCTTTAGTAGTATGTAACATTAGATTCCATTCTCTTCAGTCTATGTGTTTTGTTTTGTTGGTGGTGAAGTATGTCTCTTACGAACAACAGAGGGCTGGGTTTGTGTTTAAATCCAGTCTTCTGATCTGTATCTTTTGGTTTGCAACTTAAGATCACTAGCATTGAGAGTAATTATAAGATTTTTGCTGAGTCCTGTCAGTGTCTTGTCCTTCTAGTGTTGGTTCTTTGCTTTTTTCTTTCGGTTACACTTTCCCTTTATATGTCTCCTTTTCTCTGTGTTCTTTGATGGTATTCATCTATTCCTCCAAGTATTTTCTGCAGTGCTGGGCTAGTGGTTGCAGATTTCTTTAGATTTTCTTGGTCATGAAAAATTTTTATTTCTCCTTCAGTTTTCAGGGATACAGTAACCTGAGTTGACACTTGCTTCCTTTTAAATCTTGAAAGATTATACTCATGGCTGTTCTGGCCTTGCTGAGGAGGCTGGGTGTATAAAAGAGACCTTAGAGGCTGTCAGACTGTTAGGTCCCACCTCACTGCCTACTCCAAGCACAGAACTCAGAGGACTATTGGCTTCTCCCATAAATCCTCATGCATGTTCAAAGAAAATTTCAGCCAGGCCATTGCATTGAGAAATCTGCAGTAATTCAAACAGGTTTGCCTTAGTAATGTCTATTTTTCTCTTACTGCTTTTAATATTTTCTCTTTGTGTTGAGCTTCTGAGGTTTTGATTATGATGTGTTGTATATAACAAGGTTCTTTTCTGGTCAAGGTTATATGGTGTTCTATAAGTTTCTTGTACTTGAATATTAATTTCTTTCCCTTGAAGGGGAAATTTTATTCCATGATTTTAGTAAATAAATTCTTTACGCCTTTGTGCTCTTTTGTTGTTTCTCCCACACCCATAAATCTGAGATTGGTTCACACTGAATCTTCCATTAGCTATTGTATCCACCTACTTTGCTCACTTCTAATTTTGACATCATGCCTAATCATAGCATATGTTTCCTCAGCCTTGTCTTCAGGTCTGAAGTCCTTGCAGTGTTTCAGTCACTTCCCCTGCTTTCAAATGAATTTTTCATTTCCTAAACTTCAGCTAGATTTCTTGTCAAAATCTCTACTTCTCTATCAAAATGTTCTTTCATATTGTGCATTGCCTTATTTACCTCAGCCAGCTTTTTTATTTGTGTTTTTATATGCTCAGTAAGCTTTGTATTCATTAGGACCAGTATTCGTTCATTAAGATCCTCTTTAAGCCCAATGATCATTAATTGCACTTCCTTAAGAATGTTTGAACAGACTGCAGAAACCACCTATTTCTATTTGAATAGACCAAAGAAAGTCTATTTGCTTTTTAACTTCCCTCCCTGTGAGTTCGACTATTTCAGGGCCCATGACTTTAGCTTCTGGGGCCTCCGGTGTTTCTGTGTCTGTCTTGTTGGCTTGTCTTCACATGATTCTATTGCTGAGGGACTTTACTTTAATGGCCTGGCTGAGAGGTTTCTTTAAACATGTACGAGGGTTTATGGGAGGAGCCAATAGTCCTCTGAGTTCTGTGCTCGGAGCAGGCAGCGAGGTGGGACCTAACAGTCTGATAGCCTCTAAAGTCTCTTTTTACACCCAGCCCCCTCAGCAAAGCTCTCCTGCCTGTCCTGGCTTCCCTCCACCGATGACAGGGCTTTCTGCCTCTTGTGCCAGTTTCTTTCCACATATTGATTGTGTGTCCCCAAAATTCCTGATACATGGCCTGTCTGTGGTTTTTTTTTACCCAAATAGTTCAGACTCAGGCTCTTCTCAAAATAGCTCCTGCCTATATCACTACCTAGTATGGATGCCAACAGTGCTTCTCCCAAGCTGGTCTACGCTTTCAAAGGCCTTTTCAGGGGAAGCTCCAGTGCATTTGTATTTTGCGCTACCTACAGGCTTGTTTCTGGAAGCTGGAGCTACCAGCTGTCAGTTTCCACTTCTCCTGGATCTGGGCTTACCTCAGCCTGACAGCTCACAGCCCTTCACCATCAGCCTGGGACGGCTTCCTGGTCTGGTGTTTTCTTCAGCTTCTGAGCATCTGTGGGATATACAATCTTCCCATGGTCTCTTTTCAGTATCTGGAGTTCTTCCTGTCCTAGATAAGTTATGCAGGCAGTTTTTAACTGTATCTCAACTTTTTTAATACACTTATGAAGAGCCTTTGAGCAGTTCTGTTGCTCGACCTCCATCTTGCCCAAAAGTCTCATATTTTTGTTTTTGAGACAGCGTCTCACTAAGTTGCCCAGGCTGACCTTGAATTTATGATCCTCCTCAACCTAGTGGAGGTTACAGACATTTGCCACTACATCCAGCTACACAAGGAACTGCATTTCTAAGACTGATTTATAAAGCGTTTGCAATAAAAAGATCTCATTTAAATATTACATTGAATATGACTTCATAAAAATATCTTTTTCTTTTAAGTGATCCTGTGTTTGGTTCCTGTGATGAAAAGGGTCTAGACTGTGATGTTTTATTGGAGCCATATACATCATGGGGCCCCAAAGCTGGAGAACTCAATGCTGTGAGTAGCTTGTTTCACGTTTTCCCTTAAATTAACAATTGATGATATTTCATCTTTGGCAGGAACCTGCTTCATTTAAATTGAGATTTAATTGATTACTTAATCATAGCAAAATACTATGCTGAGTTAATAAAACTACATAAGTGATACGATATTCCTTACTGTCAAAGAATTAATAACTAATTGATTTAAATTTAGGCAAATACATAACATGGTCTCCAGAATTTTTTATTATGGAGAAATGATTATTTGAGAAATGAAGTTAATATTAACAGATACTTTGTTGTTCCCACCTTTTTTGTTTTGTTTTGTTTTTTTGTTTTTTGAGACAGGGTCTTGCTCTGTGGTGCAGGCTGGTCCTAATCTCAGTCTGGACTTGAGCTCAAGGCATTTCTCCTGCCTCAGCCTCCCAAGTGCTGGGATTACAGGCATGCGCCACCACACCCAGCTTATATGATGCTAGAGAATTGATCCCAAGGCCTTGTACATGCTAGGCAAGTTCTTCAACTACTGAGCTATATCCCTACCCCCTCCCCACCCCTTATTCTATAAACATGTGAATTTTGTAATTGAAATTGGGAATCGTATTTAGGAATAGTGTGAAAACTGAAATATTTTTAAGGTGACCAGAAAACTTTGATTCCTTTGACTCCTTTTGATTCTTTTAAATTTTGATACTAAGAAGTAGAAACTATTTGCCTGTGAACTTCCTGCCTCTGTGTTTGTGGGGATTGAATTTATTGGAGGAAGTGAAAAATTCCAGACAGCTATATATTGTTATTAACATTTTTTATGAATTATATATCAATCAAATGTATAATCATGGTTTCTTAATTTATAATGAAATATAAATATTAAAAGTAATTGAAATAGTTAAAAATAATGAAAATTATACCCACATGTAGTGTCTGTTTTTTGGAAGTGATACTGGAAAAGTATCAGGTTTTTATGTTTGATTGTTTGTTTGTTTTGTTTTTCTTTTCTTCAAGTGCTGGGATTTGAATCCAGGATCTGGTTCATATAGACAAGAGTTTACCACTGAACTACAGACCCAGCCCTTTTTCCTTTTTTAAACATCCCCATCCTCTAGACAAAAGATTTAAAATATTGATATATTAACAATATATCACTTTCATCCTGATTTTTGAATTGTTTCAACCTGGAAGGGAACCATACCAATGATTTTTTCAATTCTTCTGCAATGCTCATGTTAAAATAAGGAGCTATATTCTGGGAAGATGCAGATTTACTAATCTCTTACTCTTGTGTTTTATTTTATAGTTCTTGTCACTGAAAAACTGGACTCTGCAGCTGGTAAGTAAGCAGTTATACTTGACTTTCTTTCTAAGTAAAAGTTTAGTATAATAAAAATTTTCCAGTATCTTATCTTACAAATTTTGGTTAAACATGTATCTTCCTTTTCAACTTCTCCAAGTTTGCATTTATTAAAAAAATGCCTGGCATTTAAAAAAAAATTTTTTTTTGAGACAGAGTCCAAGCTGGTCTTGAACTCACTGTGTAGTCCAGGCTGGCCTCGAGCTCACAGCAATCCTCCTGCCTCAGCCTACCGACTGCTGAGATTACGGGGGTGTGCCACCAGTTTATATGGCATTGACAAATTGATCCTGGGGCCTTGCTTTTGCTAGGCAAGCACTTTCATCACCGAACTGTGTCCCCCAGCCCCATGTGGTTAAGACAGATGTGTAGTCCATTATCCACATAAGCCAAAGGTCTGGCTAAAAGACATTTTAAAGTCTAAATCACCTTTAGGCAAGGAACAAAGGGACAGATTTGTTAAGTTTTTAATTGGTTATTGGATTGGTTGATTTTTTTTAACCTGTTTGCCAATACAGTGCTGTCTGTCATCAATATTTGTAAGAATGGAATGGGAATTTGGATTTGGGATGACAGACAGTGGAGAGGTACAATAAACTAATGCAAATGTGCGTAACTAATCTAGGCCCCCATTGCCCAGAGAAGCAGCAGATATACTTGTTTGTGAGGCTGCCTTTTTTTTTTTTTCAGATGGAGCCTCACTACATAGCGCAGGTTGGCCCTAGGCTAGCTGTGTAACCCAAGCTGGCCTCAAACTCCCAGTCAGCTTCCTGACTGCTGATTACAGGTGTTTGCCACCATGTTCCAATCAGAGCTGATTTTAATACTGGCAATTATATTATAATTTAATTAATAAAAGGAACATAGATAGGGTGATGGTAGTACCATTCAACAAACACCAAGTGGGACTGGAGGAATAGTTCAATGGTTTAAAAGCACTTAACAGCAAGCATTAAGTACCTGAGTTCAATTCCCCAGCACCACATACACTGTGCGTGCTAGCGCACGCCTGTAATCCAAGCACTTGGGAGGCTGAGACAGGAGGATTGCCCTTGAGTTCAAGGCCAGCCTGGGCTCCATAGTGAGTTCAGAACCAGCCCAGACAACAGAGCTAGACGCTGTCTCAAAACAAACACCAAGTACCCATTACAGTCCTGTCACCATGCTGGATTCTGTGAAGTAAAAAAAAAAAAAAAAAAAAATTGATATGATCCTATTCTGAGTGTAGATTTTTTTCTTTCTGTGTTCTGAGGATTGAATTCAGGGCCTCGTATGTACTAGACTGATGCTCTAACCCCGAGATGCTTCCTCAGACCCGAATGTAGAAAATATTATGGCCATATCCTGGGTGTTTTGCTAAGTAGGCTGCACTGATTTTATCAGCTCTTAAATGTAACTCATTCACCCAGAATAAGCCTAGGTACGTGTGTCTACCTTGTAATAGATGTGTTTGTTTTAAAATTTAGAAACAACAGTCATTATTTTCAGAAGATGAAGAGTACACCACTGGGTCTGAGGTCACGGAAGATGAAGTTGGTGATGAAGAGGAAGTGGCTAAGAAACAAAGTATTGGCTTCTGTGCTTTTAAAGGGGCTGTGTTCTGAAGCGCTGAATGTGAGGCATAGGGACTGGGCGTTACATATCGACGTGGTCGGTCACAACATCGGGGGCTCCGTGAAGACCCCCCACCCGTGGTGCGCCAGTACGGAATATTGAAAGTTACACAGCGCCCAGTGCAGTATTGAGAAATACCCCTCCAACTTTTCACTTCAGGAATAATCTAATCGGGACTCACATTAGATGAAATGTAACCAGAGAGGTGTGCTTGCGATGATTTGGAGTGGCACTCAGATGAACCACTAAATAACATTCATGAAAGTAGGCTTTTTATTTTATTATAATTTATTGTTTTGTTTTATTTTACTTTTTGAGACAGGGTCTCTCTCTGTCATCCAGGCTGGTCCTAAACTCATTGTGCATTCCAGGCTGGTCTTGGACTCACAGCAATCCTCCTGCCTCGGCCTCCCAAGTTCTAGGCATGCCCAACTTGCCCAGTTTATGTGGTGCTAGGGAATCAAACTCAGGGCCTGTGCTTGCTAGGCAAGTTCTCTAACCACTGCTATTCCTCCAGCCCCCATGAAAGTGTGATTTTTAAAAGATCAAAAGGATGATTACCATACAACTATAAAATGAACTTGTTTAAAATTTTCAATTCACTTTTCCATGAAAGAGCAGGGGAAATTGCTTCAGAGAATCCTCTAAGACTCAGGTTTTTTTAGTTTTGTTTGTTTGTCTGTTGTTTTTTGAGACAGGGACTCACTGTGTAGCCCAGGCTGGCCTT
Organism: Ctenodactylus gundi; assembly: GCA_004027205.1. NCBI lineage: Eukaryota > Metazoa > Chordata > Mammalia > Rodentia > Ctenodactylidae > Ctenodactylus > Ctenodactylus gundi. The sequence goes on along the minus strand of PVKB01006117.1, from coordinate 36,237 downwards.
GGACTTAAGGCAATCCTCCTGTCTCAGCTTCCCTCAGTGCACCACCACGCCCAGCTTACATGGTGCTGGGGAATCGAACTAGGGTACTTAGTGCTTGCTAGGCAAGCACTTTAACAGCTCAGCCATTCCTCCAGTCCAATAGGGTCTCGTTCTGTAGTCCAGCAGGCCGGTCCTCAACTCACTGTAGCCCAGGCTGGCCTTGAACTCAAGGAAATCCTCCTGCCTCAGCCTACTCAGAGCTGAGATTGTAGGCATGTGCTACCACATCCAGTTTATGTGCTGCTGGGAAATCAACTCAGGGCCTTCTAGGCAAGTGCTGTGACCACTGTGCCATTCCTCTAGCCCCTCCTGTCTTTGTTTTGATCGAATAATTTCTAATTATTGTAATTTCATAGTCACTAATTCTTCTGTCATTTCATATTTTCTCTTGAGCTTATCTACAAACTTTGCATTTCAATTATTGTGCTTTTCAGCTTTAGAATTTCTGTTCAGTTCTTGTTATGGCTTCCCTTTCTGTCTTGAACTCTGTTCATGGTTGCTTTGTAATCATTTTTCCTGTAGACATATTGATAATTGCTGCTTAAAAGTTCTTCTGTTTGCTTCTTTCCTGTATGGGTCACACTTTTCATTTTATCTGGAAACGTTTGGTTTAAAACTGGACATCAAAGTTTTTCCTTAGGCCACGCAAAAAGCTGTGTGGTGGATCTGAGGATCTGTGGGGCTGGGCTTGCAATGGCAGTCCCAGCAGGCAGTTAACTTGCCTGACTGCAGCCGAGCTTGTCAGTTCTGGGTGGGTCAGGGTGCTGCCTCTGCTTCCCACTGCCCCGGGTGTCGCCCACTGTGTGTAGCTTAGGGGCAGCCAGGGGTCTGCAGAGTCGCGTTCTGGTGTTGGGGCCCACCTGTTTCATGGGTTCCTTTGCTTTACGGTTTCCCTCTACATTTTTAGTTGTTTTTTTTCCAGATTCCGATCCTTCTGATGCTTCAAACCAGGAAAGCTTCTGCTGTCTGAAGCTTGAGGTGTGTGTGATTCAGAAAGAATTCAGAGACACAGAACTCTCCCATCTCACCAACGGCAGCTCTGTCTTACGGGATTAGGCAGCCTCATCTGTTTCTTTGTTTTTATCCTGCCTCTTAGGTCAGCTTCTCAAGGTCTTGGGCACACGTGGGCAGCTTATCACTCAGCTAAGTGCTGGGACAGTTTATACTCACATTTTAGATTGTAGGTCCTCTGTATCTTTTTTTGAGGGGTGGTTCCAAAATTTCATTCTTTCTGTTTCTGCTTTTTGTCTCTGAAGTCTGCGGTTTTCTCCCTAGAGCTGATAAAACCAGTTTCCCTCCCTAAGCCAGGGAGGCTATGAAGCCACAAACTGTCAGTTCTTTCCAAACATATATTTCTTTTTTTAAGCTAAAAATTCAGTTATCTTTATAATTATATTTTTAGCATTTTTTTACTTATATATCACATCCCTTTCGCCTTCCCATCCCCTCAAGCCCCTACATTCTCTTTCCCTCTCCACAGGGTCTATCTTCTTATTTTCTTCCATCACTCTCTTACTTTTTTTATCGTTTGATTTTCTCATATCAGAGAAACCATACGATATGTAACCTGTGTCTGATTCATTTATCTCTAAGAAATGAATCAAAGTGCATCCATTTTCCTACCAGTGACTCAAATGTATCTTTCTTTAAGGCAGAGTAGTACTCTGTTGTGTACATCTTCTTTATCCGTTCATGTGTGGTTGGGCATGTTGGCCTCTTCTAAGATTAAGTTATAATCACTTTTTAAGTGAAAAATGTTGAAGACTGGGAATGTAGTTCAGTGATAGAGCCCCCACCTGCTCACATGCACAAGGCCCTGAGTTTGATCCCCAGCTCCACAAAAAAAACAAATACATAATAAATGGTATTAGAAGATGATTTTACTCTCAGACTACCAGTAGAGCCAGAGAAATATGTGGGTTTCCCCATCATTTACTGTATATATTTCATTTCATTGGGACTTAGAACTATTGTCCTTTTTCCCTAATAGAAGAAATCTAATTAAAGTGACGCCCTATAAAGCAGCTTCAGTTTGACTTCGTATGCATGCTTTTTGACCAGAGGTAATTAAAAAAAAAAAAACTGTTGTTGTCTTAAATTATTTGTACTGAGAAGTAGCAAGTTCAGTGGAGAGATACAGAGCTTAAACACTGTCCTTCCATTATCAGGGAAAAAGGAAAAGCCAAAGAAGTTCATGAAACAACCAAAAAAGCAGATATCTTCACCCTGTGCTCAAAAGAAAGAAAAGGCACTGGAGAAGGTAACTCTGAATTACTGTTGTGATAAACTTTGGGTGAAGAGATAAGCGATTGGGTATATTCAAGAGATACCTAAAATCGAAAGGAGCACCAGCAGAATGCTAGCAGTGCGAAATGACTCTGAAGTTGTTCACAGACTGAGCTTAAAGGTCTGTAGGCTGTATCAACAAGTGGAAAAGCGTGGTGGAAAACAATGCCCTGCACGCCACCGTTGTGTAAAGAGGTGGGAGGTACCTATCTCAGAACTTCTATGTGTGTGCACAAAATATCTCTGGAAAGCTACATAAGAAATCAAGGCTGGGGACACAGCTCAGTGCATAGAGACTTGCCTAGGAAGTGCGAAGCCCTGTGTTCAGTCCCCACATCCCGGCTTAGCCAGGCATGCTGGCACACACCTGTAATCCCAGTCAGTGCTGGGGAGGTTGAGGCAGGAGGACTGCCATGATTTTAGGCCAGCCTGAGCTCCATAGTGGGTTCGGGACCAGCTGGACTACACAGCGAGAACCTGTCTCAAAAAATGATAAAATGGGTTGCCCTCCAGGAAGGGAACTGAATGTGTAGAGGACAGAGGTGTTACTTGAATCTTTTGAATTTCGAACTAATCTTTCTTATTCAAGAAATAAAAGTATGCAAGTAGACTTTTAAATATCAGATTTAAAATAAATTACATTTTGTGACTTTAAAGTAGTGTTTATTTCCCGTTGCCTTTGAAAGAAGGAATAATAGGTCAGCTAAGACTAAGAGAACAGTAAGAGTCAGGGTTGGCTGAAAAAGAGACCATGAGTTCCAAAGATGTAAAAGTCTTAAGTGGAGACCAGAGCCACAGGTGTTGGATGGAATGCACATTCACCTGCGTGTTAAGTACCAAAAGCACATGAATGGGCTAATTCTAGGCAAGTGCTTTAGCTGCTGAGCTATTTCTCCAGCCCAGATGGGTTAATCCTAAAACACTGCATGAGCTTAGCACTGCAAGTCAACAAATAAAGCTGGATTAGAAATCTAGAAGTTTTTAAACATCTCTAAGTCTATTTTATTGAGACTGGAAGAATAGCAGTGGAGGTTAAAATGCTTGCCTAGTGAGCACAGGGCTCTGAGTTCAACTCTCCAGCACTGTATAAGCAGAGTATAGTCATGCACACCTGTAATCTCAGCACTCAGGAGGCTGAGGCAGGAGAATTGCGGTGAGTTTAAGACCATTCTGTGCTACATGGTGAGTTCAGGAACAGTCTGAACTACAGAGCAAGACCTTGTCTCCAAAAAAATTTTTTTTAATAAAATAAATTTGCTGTATTATGGAAGTAATGAACTATTGCCTGCCTTACAGGAATGTTGCAAGGTTCAAGTGAAATGACACTGCTAAGTGTTCTTGGCACTGTATTTTGCTTGAATTCTATAAATGTAAATTCTTATAATTAACGATCACACTGATTAGTAAATATGTTCTAATTTGGTCTTAATTTTGTCTACTTTTTTAGTCAGCTTCTAGAGATGTGTCTCCTTTCATGTGAGTATTGCTCTTTGGTCCAGTTGGATGTCGCTCTTAAAGCAGCATTAATGCTGGTTTTTGTCAATTTTTCTGATAGTGTGAGTACACAGAAGAATAAGTGGGATGCCACAAGGTCCTTGAGATTCAACCAGGATGCGCAAAGAGAAGATGGTAAATTTTATTACTTGGGTGACATACAAATGGGATAAAAATAACAATAATAAAAATGTCTTATTTCATGAAGTATGCCAAATAGCTCTAAACGTTCCATCTACTACAAGGACTAATGTTTGCATTCTCTTAGGTACTAACTAAAGTTTCCTAGACAGCCCAGTGGATATGTATTGCTTTATATTTTGGTGATTATGAACTCTCTCAGGCTGATTTTGCCCACTGCTTTTACTATAGAAACGACTGACTGTGTTTTAGGCCATGTCTTAGCACATTTTCTGTTACTATAACAAAATACTCAAGGCCAGGTACCTTACGAAGAAATGGTCGTTTAGCTCCCACTTCCTGAGACACAACAATACGACACCAGCATCCCCTCAGCTGTGGTGAGGACCTCTGGCTGTATCTCAGCATGGTGGGTTGCATCACTGTCGAAGCACATGCAAAAAGAAGAGGTCACATGACAGACAGGAAGCTAGGAATAGTAAAAGGCCAAGCTTCTTTCTCATTCCTGGATTTTCCAAGCTCTAAATGGGATTCTGCAGAACTAAACCTCTTCCAAGACCTCCAGTAACCTCCCGTTAGACTCCACCTTTTAAGGGTCTTGCACCTTTCAGTATGGCCACAGTGGGGTTTAAACTTTCAGCACGTGAGCACATCTGAACTGCGGGCTGGTTTTCAGTTGTCTAAAAGTACAGTTGTTGATGTACAAGACACTTGCCACTTGCTTCCTTAAATTCTTCACTGATAGATAGAGGTATGCATCTGAAAAACAATAGCAAGAAATATTTGTGTAAGTCAGGCATGATGACACATGATCCTAAGCACCTAGGAGGATCGAGCAGGAGGGTGACAAGTTCGAACCCAGCCTGGGCAACTTAGCAGCTTGGTAAGACTCTGTCTTAAAACAAAAAATAAAATTGGCTGGGGATGTAGCTTGGTGCAGAAACTCTGGGTTCAATTTCTAGTTATATATATATATATATTCACAAACCCGTGTTGAGTACAATCTTTTTTTTTCTTAGTGTTCCGGGGATTCTATGTGGCACCTTTTCACTGAGCTTTAGCTCACCCCTCTTTTATTTTGAGACAGGCTCTCCCTAAGTTACCAAGTTGCCCAGACTGGAGTTGAACTTGTGGTCTTTCTACCTGAGTTTCCCAGAGTACTGGGTTCACAGGTATGTGCTGCTGCACACACCAGTTACAATTGCCTTCAAGTCAGTTTTGGGCTGGGGCATAGTTCAATGATTAGAGCACTTGCCAGGAATCTGGCAGCCTGGATTTGATCCCCTAGCACCACACACCTGTAATCCCAGCACAGAGATAGAGGCTGGAGCGTTGCCCCGAGTTTGAGGCCAGTCTGGGCTACAGAGCAAGACTCTTGGGACAAAAAAGAAGTAAAGGTAGAAGTTGCGAACCGTCCTCATCCTCATGGAAAGTAACGTTTATGTTTTGTACCTTCAGATCAGCGGCGGATGTCAGAAATTACAGGGCATCTAGTAAAAATGAGACTGGGTGATTTGGACCGTGTCAAGTCAAAAGAAGCAAAAGAGGTAAGAATTGTTTACTGCTGTACTGTATCCATGTAAGAGGAGGTTCCTTCCTGTTTTATTTTCAGCATGAAGAATATAAAGGAGTTTGAAGCAGAATTTTTCAGGAGCAACTTCGGTATTTTTATGTTTTGTACAGTTAGCCAGAGTCTACAAGGAAGTTTTCTGCCGTCTTTTCCATGGCCCACAGGTCCTCAGCATCAAACATAATGTTGCTAAAGGGTGGTGTCACTGTACATTGTTAGCCAAGTACTAAATATCCAGACAGGGAACTTCCTAAAAGTCACTGAAACTGTATGTAATATTTAGATGTTTTCTCCCTGGTAACACGAAAATGAAGGAAAAGGAAAAATGTCATCTTGCTAAAAATGATGACTAGCAATGCCTGTATTTGTACTGAGAGTGCATAATAGTCATAACACTATGGTTATGTGTGACAAATAGTATTTATGTGATGTATATGGAATAAATCTTGCCCTGATCCTTTCAAAATTTTACTTCCCTGCTGGAGGTATAGCTCAGTAGTACAGCACATACTTAGCATACACAAGACTCCAGGTTCAATCCCTGGCACCAGAAATAAAATAAAGGTAGAAAAAAGTTTTACCTTCCTATGAAACTCATAAAGAAAATCATAGTAGAAATCTTTGTGCCTTGGATTAAGTATTTCTTAGCTACAACACCAAAAGCATGATTCATAAAAGACAAATAAGACTCCACCAGAATTTTAAAGTTCTTTTGAATAAAAGCTATTAAAGAATATATATTAATATATGTATATACAAAATATGTATAAAACACTTATATGATAAAAGCAGTCCAGAATAAGTGCTGGGGAAGATGTAGAGGAACTAGAGCTCTCATGTGAAAACTAGCAGGTATCCAAGAAATAGCCTTTTTTAGAAATAGCTTGGCAGTCTTACAGACATTCATCATACAAATTAATTTACTCATATTTTGTGGTGTCTTGGCTCATAATTGCTGAAAACTAGAAACACCACATCTGATGTCCTTTACCTGATAAACATAACAAAAGAAATTCTGAGATGTCCTAAACTAAAAACAGCTGGAGTACAGAAAGGGAAAAAAAGCAAGTTAACCAGTAAATACAGGCAGGAATGGTCAGAAGGGGTGGCAAACGCCTGTCATCCCATGATTTTGGGAGTCTGAGGAAAGAAGGTCACACATGTGAGCCCAGTCTGCGCAGCTGAGACGTTTAGTGAGACCAGGTCTCAAAATAAAAAGGGGATGTAGGTTAGTGTGGAGTCACTGGTCTTTTTCCCCCTTATCACAAAATAAATAAAATACAAATGTGAGAATGCGTGTTGTTGAAAGCTTGGCTCAGACTCCAGTTTACTGAACAGTGGGTGTTACTGTGATAAACAGAATTTTTTCAGCTGTTAACCTCAGCCAGTCATAAAACATCAGTTAGCCTCTGGGTAATGGATTAGCCACTGTCTCAGAGCTTTCTTTACCTGCTTCACCGCATCCTGCCAACAACTTCTACTTAATTTCTCAATTTTTATTTTATTTTTAATAGAGAAAAGATATTTTTATTTCACAGTTTCAGAAGGTCCCAGTCTATTCATGGGTGGTCAGCGTGGTGGAAACACAAGGTAGAGGGAGGCAGTTCATGGTATGGCCGACAGGAAGCCGAGACCAAGTTTTACTATAAGAATATTCCAAGACTCCAAGTTCAGTTGGCCTAGTCCCTGGTGCTGTCTAGTCTTGCTGGCAGCAAAGCTATGTCTCAGAACCTGGTCCTGTTTTTCTCTATTTTTTTCACACTTCAGAGAAATCTCCATCTCATGAGTTTTTGGTTTAGTCACCAGGACCAGTGATACAAACCTATAATCCAGCAGTCTAGGAAGCTGAGGCAGGAGGACTGCAAATTCAAGCCCTGCCTAGCATTTAGCAACTTTGCATGACCCTGTCTCCTGTCTCAAAATCAAAAAAAAAAAAAAGGTCTAGGGACATAGTTCAGTGTGAAGGCCCTGGGCTAGATTCCCAAAGTTTATCAAATATATACAACAACATGGATAAATCTCCTATACATCATGCTAAGTAAAAAATTCAAAGGCTACATAAAATATGTCCATATGTGCGTGTTTATTAAAGCTTGACTCAGACCCCAGCTTACTTTGATAAAATCTTCTGGAAAATGCAAACCATAGCAACAGAAAACAGATCAGTGGTTGCCAAATATATTAGGAATTGGTAGCAGTGGTTGGACTGACACAAATGAGAGACAAGTGGATGTCTTCACTGTGACACTGGCTACAGGGGACTCTGGGTTGTCGCCCTCCAGAGCTACTTTCAAACATTAAAAATAAAATTACTGTGTAAATTTAAAAGTATACTTTTTTTTTTCTTTTGGAGGCAAGGTCTTACTCTAGGCTAGTCCTGAACTCACTATGCAGCGTCAGCTGGCCTCAGACTCACAGTAGTCCTCCTGCCTCAGCCTCCCAAGTGCTGGGATTACAAGTGTGCACCACCACACCCAGTTTATGTGGTGCTGGGGTGCTACTTGTTGGCAGGTGCTCTAACCCCTGAGATATTCCTCCAGCCCCAGAAGTAGGCCGTTTTAATAAAGCAGAGCTTCTGTTAACTCCTTGAAATTAATTTTGCTTCTTTATTTCAGTTTGCAGGAGGTATTTATTCCAGGCTTGAAGCACAGATCAGAGCGTCCGTGCCTGTGAGTGCACGGCAAAGCGGCTCTGAGAAAAACACGAGGTAAATCAGCAGAAACTAATAAGTTGTGTGAACACTGTAGGTACATAATTAAAATCTGATTTTATGTTTTGTTTCAAGAATCACATCATCGCGGTATTAATCAAAACCAGATTTTAGCTTTTGTGTGCGTGTGTGTGGTGGTGGTACTGGGGATGAAACCCAGGGCCTTCACACTGTGTTATACTCCCAGCCATTTTATTTTTATTTATCTCAGTTGGCCAGGCTGGGCTTGAACTCGCAGGCCTGAGCTTCCCAGAGTGTGGAATTAGAGGTTTGTGCTAGGATCTAACCTCCAGCCCAGCTTGGGCAACTTAGTGACCCAGCAAGACATGGCCTCAAAATCAAAAACAAAAATGGGTTGGAGATGTCTTTCAGGGTCAGCCCCTAATACTACATACACAAAAAGAAAAGACAGCTGAGATTGAAATTTTTAAAGTTATAACATAAACCTCAATGAAAGTTTAGGGCTTTTGGGTTTGTTTTTAGTTTTTTTATTGGGCTGGTTTCATTCTGAGTCAATTGTTGGTTAAAAACGCAATATATCATGTCAACCTGAGTTAGCAAAACTGATGTACCATTTCTAGATTACATACAGTTTTACATAAATCACTGAATACTTTTTCATTCATTGATTTACTGTTTTATTTCTCTTAATAAAATATAACTTAAGGTTCTGATATAATTTTGCATCATAGATTTTCTGTTAAAGTTTTGAGATATGAACATTAATGTTACATTAACGACTTCTCTGTGATTCTGAGAACTAGAAACCTAAGAAAATCAAATGTTTTCTCTCATACATTTGTGGCCATTCAGACTTGAACTGAGCTCCATGAGGATATTCGTAGTTTTTTGTTTTTCTTATTTAATGTAAATGTTCGTTTGTTTCACTGAAGAAACTTTAAACTGTGTGATTATGAGGCACTGGTTCAGATCTATAATATACAATACTATCTCTCAAAAGTGAATTCTCTCAGTCTGAATTCTAAAATGTGTCTTACTCCCAAGGGGTTTTGAAAATTGACTATGCAACTACGTGGAGTTTCACTAAATGTTGATCTATATTATCAAGCAAACAGCCAAATCAGTAGCAACTTTCTGTTGTTCTAGAAGCAACTCTGACTGTCTTTTCTGTTCAAAAATTCTAGGTCTAAAAGTCGTTTTGCTCAAGGGCGCCCTGCATAAAGCATCTTAAAATAATACAAAGAAAATATATTCATGAGCATCTGAAATCACTCACCTCTTGAAGATCTACAGAATGATGAATGTTTTATTTATTAATTATTCTTGCAAGGCACATAAGCCATAATGCTAAAAAGATATAGTTAGGTTTTATGAATGTCTAATGGTAAATATGAAACTTTTTAGTTTTAGTATGATTCCAGGCTATGTAGAAGACAATTATTTACAAATTTTGCATAGTTAATATTTGTAGTTCTTTACTTATTTGAAAGAGAAGCCAAATTGTCAAGTGGCTAAGTTCTATGAAGACCTTAAAAAGTTAGAGAAACACAAGTAGCAATGTTACTGTGCATGTGCACTGCCTGTAGTGTGTCTTTTGGGAGTGGCATTGAGTACTGCAGTTTGTATGATACCGGTGATGCTGATTTAAAGTTTGCATGAATATTAAGGAGTGACAGATCTCAAGACTGCATTAAAAAATGTTTCAAGGTGAGATTGCAATACTGTATAGGACAGAAGGGTTACCTTTTTTTTTAAAGAATATTCCATGGAAAACACAACATTATCCAACTTCTTTTTCTGTTTTTGACACTGTCGGTCATACGAGTTGGAATTATTGGTCATTACCTCTTTCATTTGTGCAACTAGTGCCATTATGAACTTATTAAAAATGACTGTTGATAGTTTTAAGATATTGAATCTTTTAAGTCATGTGAGACACTCACCATACAATTTTCAGAGCTCTAAGATCCATCCATATTTCCATAGCCAATCATATAGACCTCTAACACAGTTATGATTACTAATTGCCTTGAAGGTGTCTAAAAATTCCCAAATGTATTAGATGAGAGAAAATAGCATATATTCAAGAAAAATCAAAATAAAATTCTATTTTATAGATCATGTTTTAATTTTTCTAAACAGGCAGAAAGAGCGCTCAGGGAAAACTTGTTCCAAACCATAAACATATAATAAATTATGTGTTTGGAAATTACATATAGGTCTCTGAAAAATTTTAAGGTGCACTGTTTCTAAGTTTTAGTCTTCATTTGCCTTGTAGTTGAAATGTCCTCAAATATTTAGAGATCAGACTTCAATAATGTGACAGGACAACAATTTCTTTTAAAATGTTCAGTGTTATACTTAGTCTACACATACAAAAAGCATTGTTTTTAGTGTTTTAGTTGATAATTGAGAAGTATGTTGATTTGATAATACAGGTATGGCTTTGCCAAAGTTTTTGAACTTGTGTTTGGAAATTTTGTTCCAATAGATATATATTGTTTCAATGACTTGATACTTTGGAACTGGCTTTTACCATACCCATTTTAAAAAACATGTTTTATAGTAACATTATATGTCAGCTGTATTAAATACCATAATTTTTTGATGATTTAGGGATTCAGGTTTATACATGCAAACAGTGCTGTGATAATGGCAATTAGAAAAGGAAAATACATTATTTTTTAACCAGATGGTGAAAATGCAGATTTTTTTCCTTTGAAAAGACTGTACCATTGAATTGATTTTTACAGATTAGAATTTAATTCTCTTTAGAATATGCATTTTAATTTGTAATGTCTGTCTAAAATAATGGCACAGGTACCATCAACATTTTACTCAAATTCTTAATATTTCTTTTGCCAAATATATGAATTTTGAATTCATGCTTCTTTAATTAAAATAAATGTTAATGACACAAGTTGTTGGGAAAGTTCCTTGATCTGAATCATTTCATCTTCTCAGAAGAAGTTTAGATTGCTCTAGACTCCACAGTTATTCTTTGAAATTTAGCTGTTATGAGGTGAAATTTTTAAGCTTTAAGATAATTTAGCCAGGTATGGAAGTACATATCAATAATTCCAGCATTCTGGGAATCTAAAGCAGCAGCACTGTAACTTCAAGCCCAACATGGGCAACTTAAGTGAATTAGTAAGACTCTGTTAAAAATTAAAGATTAAAAAAAGATTGGGGAGGAGCTTCCAGACAATATGGCGGCTAAGTAGGAGCTTGCGCAGTGTCTCCTCACCATCTTATCTGTTAGAAAAAATACCTGACCAACTAGCTTGGAGTGGGAACACAGCTACAAAAATTAAAAGGCCAACTTCCAGCTAAGATGGCAGCCAATTTACAGAGCTGCACAATGTCTCCTCGTGGACCTACTTAAAAAGTTGAGAATGTAGTCAAAAACCACCTATTTTATGTAGCTAGGACAGGGAGGAGTACCCCAGCAATTGAAAGGAGGCCACAGGAAGGTCAGAAACCCCCAAACACATGGGAAGCAGAGGTAAACAGCAGCCCAGGAACCAGCCCCAGGCTGATTGCAAATGACTGTGAGCCACCAGCATCTACGGATGGAGGAAATCTTGCCCAGTGCTGGGAACTGAAGACTGAGCAAGGAGAGGAAGGAGTGTCCCAGTAGCTGAAAGGAGGCCACGGGAAGGTCAGTAATCCTGAAGACATATCAGAAATGGAAAAAACAGCAGCCCAGGAAGCAGCCCCAGGTTGACTGAACACAGCCCTAAGCTTCCTCCATCCATAGACAGAAAAAAACCCAGAGACTGGAACCTCAGACCAAGTTGTGTGTGGATCCAGGAGAAGTGGGCATTGACAGCAGCTGGTACTCCCAGCCTCCAAAAAACAAGTCTGCAGGTAGTGCATACTACAGACACAATGTGAGCTCCCTGAGGAAAGGCCTCCTGAAGCCTAGATCAGAGGCAGTGCTCAGCGGCCATAACAGATAATGATGTGAGCAAGAGCCATTTTTTAAAAAGCCCAAGACTGAACTATTTAGAGTAAAAGAAAGCTCAGAAGAGCACATCAGGACCTTTGGGGTCACTTATTAAACAGTGTCTAGGAAGAACCTGGTACAAGAGACAGTTGCAGAGAGGAGAGAAAGGCTGCCAACCCCCTGAACAGCTTGGGTATAGTGGGAGTAGCTCCAAGGGTGGAGAGTCCCACCTTCAGGGGAGGGAAGCCAGGAAAGGCAGGAGAGATCTGTTGAGAGGATTGGGTGTGATCTAGATTGCTCAGAAGCCATTGGGCTGTTAGGTCCTCCCTCACTGCCTACTCCCCGCACAGAACTCAGGAATTTTAGCTCCTCCAACCCATGCACACCCTCATACTCAAAGACACCTCTTGTGTAGGCCTTTGATGTGAAGTCCCTCAACAACAGAAACATGGGACGAAGACAAGGCCACAGGACACCCACAGAAATGCCCAAGACCCCAGAAATTAATGTCATGTGCCCTGAAATAGTGGAACTCAAGGAAAGAAGTGAAAAAGCAAGTATGATTCAAACAGCCAATTCAAACAAGATGACTTCAAAGAAATGAAAACAATGATCAGAGGGCTTAAAGAGGAACTTACTACACTAATGAATGGTCTTAATGGATTCAGAGCTTACTGAGCATACAGAAGCCACAAAAAGTTGGCTACAGTAAATAAGGAAGTGTGAGTTATAATTTAATATTTTAATAGAGAAGTGAAATTTTTGAAATAATATTCACCTGAAATTTAGTATGTGAAAAATACATTTAAAAGCAGGGGAAGTTGACTAAAACATTGTGAGGACAGAATTTCAGACCTTGAAGACAGGTGTGAGGAAACCAAAGCTCAGGCTTGGCTCCAAATTTTGAAATGAACAAAGTAGCTGGATACAACAGCTGATAGATGACTCAAAAAGAACCAATCTCAGAATTATGGGTGTGAGAGAAAGAGCAGCAGAATGACACCGAAGGTATAAATAATGTATTTCCTGAAATCATGCAAGAAAATTTCCAAGTCTACAAAAGGAAATTAATTTTTAGGTACGAAAAGCTCATAAAGCACCAGTTTACTTCAACCAGCAATGAGACTTACCATGACATATCGTAGTGAAAACTCAGAAATAAAAAAGAGAAAAGCAGACGTTATTCTACCAAGGCAAACCCATTTGAATTACCCCAGATTTCTCAAGGCAAACTTTAAAGGCCAGGAGAGCTTGGGGCAAAATCTGTCAAGCTTTAAAAGACAGCAAGTGTCAACCCAGCTTTGTTGTGTCCAGCAAAATTATCCTTGAAAATCGAAGGAGAAGTAAAAAAAAATTTATAACCGGAATCCTTAAAGGAATTTGTAACCACTAGACCTACACTGCAGAATATACTTAAAGGAATCTTTGAGAGAGAGAGAGAGAGAGAGAGAGAGAGAGAGAGAGAGAGAGAGAGAGAAGCAGCACTAAAGATGGAGGAAAGGAAACATCTAGAGAGAAAAATAACAAAAAATAGATTTGTATCAGAATCATGTGATTGGCATCCTACTAAAACAGCACTAGCTTTCTCATAAAATCTGTGAAACTTTCCCCCATGATTATTATTTTTAGTAGTATATTAGTTCACAAAACATTCAGCATGGAAATTGGTATCAAATCCTTTAAAAAAATGTGTGCAAGAATTCATGGATAGGTAGATAAAATGACAAACCAAATCTGGCAAAATGTTAGTAATTAGAAAATGCAAGTAAGTAATTTGTGAAAGTTAAAATTTTTCTGAAATAAGTACACTATTATATCTATTGCTTTATGTGCAATGTACTTTTGTGAAGTAGACTTAAGTTCATTTAATATAGCAATTCACTTATTCAGTCTAGGATGTTAAGTTTATCCTAAGAAAGCTGATTGATGTAATGATAACCTGTATGTCTTTTGAATGTACATTTACCTTTCAGTACTCAGCTAAGGAATTTGAAATTTAACTTCTTTCTTTTTCTTTCTCTCATTTTCTAGCCTTATGAACTTCATTGTTACAGTTCTTATGTGGACTGGTGGGTGAGGCCATGTTAAAGAATCTCAACAGAAATATACTAAGATACAAAAAAAAAAAGAAATTTTGGCAAATCGTCCCAATAAAGGGCTCTGCTGGACCCAGAGAAGAGGCATCAAGATGTGGCCACTGCGGCCCATTCTGGGGAGGGAAACCAAGCTAGAGTGGTGATTTGAGTGGTGAAGTGAGTCAGATGCAGAAGATGAAATATGTTAAATATTGCATGGTTTCTCTGGTTTGGGAAACCCAGAATACAGGCATTCTGTAGAACCAAATGAGTGTGATAATGGGAGTTAGGCCGGATGGGGAGAGTGTGGGAGGGCCAAAAATGGAGAGAGGAAGGGATTGTAATGTCATGTGATATATGTGCACAAAATACTCAAGTTCATTGTAAACATTTTGAATCATATATATAGACACACAAATTGGGGAAAAACAAAAATTAAAAGGCCACGGAATGGAATGTTGGAAACCTTGTAGACATCTCAGAGGCTACAAACAGGCCAGCCCAGGAAGCTGCCCCAGGCTGCTGGAAAAGGTGGTGAGCCAGCAGCCACAAACTAAGGTAACCCAGAGATGAGACCCTCCAGAAGTAATAGCAGCTGGAAGACCCAGCCTTTAGACACACGCCTTTGGGTAATACAAACTACAAGTGCACTGCGGGCATCCCCTTGAAAATGCCTCCCTGCAGCTGAGCAGACCAGTGTGGTTCTGAGAAGCAGCTCTCAGCAGCTGTACTAGGCGGTGATAAGGGCAGAAACCATTTTGAAAAGAGCCTGAGTCCAAACTGTTGGGCAAAAGACACCAGAAATGGTCCAAACAAGGGAACTTTGGAGACATTCTTAGCCAGTGCCTAGGAGGGAAATGACATAGGAGACAGTTGCAGAGAGGGGAGAAAGGCTGCTGACCTCCTGAAAGGTGTGGGCTGTATTGAGAGCAGGCAGGAGAAGGCATAGCCCTGCGCTTAGGATAGAGAAGCCAGGACAGACAGAAGGGCTTTGATGAGGGGTGGAGAGTGAACAAGACATCATGGAGACCACTGGGCCATTAGGTCCCTCTCACTGCCTACTCCCAGCGTAGAACAGGCTTTTGGCTCCTCACAGACACACACGTTCAAAGAAATCTCTTGACTAAACCATGATAGTAAAGCCTCTCAGTAACAGAATCGTGGAAAGATAAGACAGTAGGAAACATGCAGCTGCTGATTCCCCAGAAGCTAACATTAAGGCCTTGAAATAGTATTTATAGGAAAAGATGTCAGAAAACAAGGGGATCAAGTGAGCAGTCAATTAAAATATGATATACTTAAATGTAAATAATGATTAGCAAACTTAATTAAGAATTTACTAAAGAAATAACAGTCCTGCAGCTGAAGGAATGGGACAGCGGTTAAAGCACTTGCATTGCAAGCGCAAGGCCCTGAGTTCAGTTCCCCAGCACCACATAAATCTGGGTGTAGTGGTGCATACCTATAATCCCAGCACTCGGGAGGCAGAGTCAGGAAGATTGCCGTGAGTCCAGGACCAGCTTGGGTTCTGTAGTGAGTTCAGGACCAGCCTGGGCTACAGAGCAAGCCCCTGTCTCAAAAAAAAAAGTCCTAATGAAAACAAAATTTACTGAGTTTATAGAAAATTAAAAAGCTGGCTGAGGTAAAGAAGACATTGCAAGATATGAAGGAACATTTTGATAGAGAAGTGAGAAATCTGAAATGTAGCTGAAATTCAGTATGAAAATTTAAAGCAAGGGAACCTGTCTTAAACATTTAAGCACAGGACTTCAGACTTTGAAGACAATATTGAATTAATGGTATAGCCAGGTTGATACTAAAGAGAGGAGCGAGCACGGTGGCTGGATACAACAGAGATGTCAGATGGCTCTCAGAGAATCAGCCTATTATTACGGACGTGAGGGAAAGAAAAAGAGTGCAGAAAGCATGGGTAATTATTCACTGGAACTGTGGACATCTCCAAGCAACATCCGCTGATCCCGCTCAAGGATCTAGACAAGAACAAGCCAAGTCCAAGAACACTAGATGTAAAGAAATGATAAGAATAAGCATGGCGATGAATGAAACAAAAAAATCAAGTCAAAGTGGTGGTTCTTCAAAAGAATAAGATAGATAAACCTCCAGCCAGACTCACCAAAAGAAGAAAAACTTCACATCAATGCAATTAGAAATGAAGAAGGTGCAATTACAACTGGCACTGGAAATACAGAGAATTATGAGAAACTAAATGGGAAACTTAGGATCCATAAGAACCCAGAAAATGTGTTCCTGGGGCTGGAGGAACAGCTCAGCGGTTAAAGCGCCTGCTTAGCAAGTGCTAAGCCAAGCGCTAAGTACCCGAGTTTGATACCCCAGCACCACATAAGCTGGGCGTGATGGCGCGCACCTGTAATCCCAGCACTCGAGAGGCTGAGAGGAGGATTGCCGTGAGTCCAAGGCCAACCTGGGCTCCATAGTGAGTTCAGGACCAACCTGGACTACAGAGCAAGACCCTGTCGCCAAAAAGAAAGAAAGAAAGAAAAGAAAATGTGTTCCTAGGCATATGAGATACCAAAATTGAACCACACACACAAAATTCTCAATACATCAATAACCAGGGGTGAAACTGAGGCAGCAATAAAGGGTTTACCAACAAAGAAGAGCCCAAAACCTAATGAATTCACTGCAGAATTTTATTAGAATTTCAGGGAAGATGAGACTCTGCTTGCGCCCTGTCTTGGCTTCTGGGCCAGGAGCTTTTCTTCTCTCTTTTCTACTTCAATGAACTGCATGGGTTCCCTCGTGGGTTTTCTCCCATTTGATATACTGTTGCTTGCCCCGCCTCCAAAGAAGATTTCCAGGGAAGAGATGGTACCAATGCTTCTTAAACTTTTTCATGAAATTGAAAAAGGAAGAACACTGCCCAGTTCCCTCCCAGAAGCTGGCATCACCTTGATCCCAAAATCAGCACCCAACATTGAAAACTATAGGCCAATTTCCTCAATGAATATAGATGCAAAACTTTTTAAGGTACCTGTAAACAGAATGCAACAAATTATGCAAAAGATCTTACACTACGACCAAATTGGCTTCATCCAGGAGATGCAAGAATGGTCGGACATACATCAATCAATTAATGTAATGCAACACACAAAAGCAAGAAAAAAGTCATGATCACCTCAACAGATGTAAAAAGCCTTTGACAAAATACAGCATCCTCTCACGTAAAAACTCTGATGAAAATAGGTCTAGAAGAATCTTACCTCAAGCCGATAGAAGCATTTTATGACAATCCTGCTGCCAGCATCATCCTAAATGGGAAAAAGCATTTCCCCTAAAATGCAGAGCAAGACAAGGGTGTCCACTGTCACCACTCCTGTCCAACGTAGTGCTCGAAACCTTAGCACCGTCAGGAAGAGAATGGAATACAGGGAATAAAGATGGGAAAAGAAGCCCAACCCAGTTACTCACGGCTGTGACGGAATACTTGATACCCACAATTTAAGGGAGGAAAGATTTACTTAGCTCACAGCTTCAGAAGGTCTCACACAGCCTGTTCATGGGCAGCCAGACACTGGAAGCACACGGTGATGGCTGGAGAGCTGCTCACCCCACTGCCGACAGAGACGGAGCAACGCAGGAGCAAACTGAGTCTGGACACTCAGGCAGGGCGATGGCTTTCCCAGGAAGAAGCCGTAACAATGACGCTTGCCCCTTTATTTTGTCTAAGCTGCTAGTTGGACCCCGCGCCCAGGATGGGCGGCCACCCTCACTTCCTGACCCAGAGGTCAGCAACACACTTCTGGAAGCTCTGCCCCGGTAACCACCCACCTCCCCAACACCTTGAAACAATCCTTCCAGATCAAACCGCGAGCATTTGTTGCTTCTAGCCAGGCCCTACCTCCCAGCAGCACAGGGTTCCTCTCCAAATCTATGAGGCTGAGGGGGGACACTCAAAACCCAAACCATAGCACCAACCGAACTGTGCTTATTTGCAGATGACAAGGTCCTTTCCATAGATGACCTCCAAAACTCCATCAGAACACTATTGGAATAAATAAATTCGGTCGGGTTGTATGATACAAAAATCAACACACAAAAATCCACAGGTCCCTTACATTTGATGCCCTTCACAGACCAGAATTCCCTGTTTTCATACCCATGACTCTGTTATTTCAAGGGTTCTGTATTTAGAATCTTAGCACCAGTACGGAAAATTGAGAGGGGAAAAATTTTAAGCAGTCCGAGTAAGTCAGAATAAGTGATCGCAAGCACGTTAGTGCGATCTTGAAAAGAATCCTGAAAGGTCTCCGCAAATCCCCTAGGCGCAGAGCTGCGGCCCTCAGGTGGGCGTGCTCCGGGCGGATCGCTGAGCTGGGCGCTCGCTGCGCTGCTGTTCCCAGACAGCCCCGCGCCACCCGTGGTGACTTGGAGGGGTTACATCAACTTGAGCCAGTTGGGAACCAGCCTGGATTAGAGTGTGAGTGGTTTGTGGGCCGGTGGGGAGGCAGGAGCGCCCACCCGGCGGGCTGGGACTCCACCAGCACGAAAGGAGGGAGGGAGGAAGGCTGTCACGGCTGGACTTGATGGGACCTGGCTTCCTGTGTGCGATGTGACCAGCCGCCTCCGCCTGGGCCTCTGCCATGCGCTTCCGTTGCTGCCGGCCGCCCCTGAGTGGACTGCGACCTTCTGAAACCGTGAGTGAAAATAAACCTTTCCTCCCCTACATCTACGCATGTCGGGTGTTGAGCCCCAGCAGCGGAGAAGGACCTGAAGCACCGTCGTTCTCCCTGATCAGGTGGGCAGAGACGTGCTGGTACGGGAAAACACGAGACAGATTTATGCCCAAATCGTCATAGGGCTTGTTTTGGTAAAGGCGCCGGAGGTGAAATTACAGATGCTTTTTGCCCCCGTGGTGCTGGGGATTAAACCAAGTGCGCTGTCACTAAACTAATCCCGAGACTCCCTCACTTTTTTCGGGGGTGGGGGGGGCAGGTTACCACTAAGTTGCCAAGCAGCTGGGCCTATGGGCAGGGCCACCTAATCTGTCCCTGCAGCACCCTACAGACGCTGTCCTTCGCATTTTGCTTGCCTGTTATTTTCTTTCTACTTACTACTGAACATTCTAAGTAGAAACGAGGGCAACACCAAAATCCGGTACACCCACTACCCAGGATTTCAACAGCATTAGTTTTTATAACAAAGCCTCCCAAATACTCCACCACCCTATCATACAATCCTGTCCCCTCCCCCTCCTTTTTCTTTTTTTTTTCTTTTTATTTATTTATTTTTGAGACAGAGCCTCGCAATATAATGCAGCCCGGTCCTGAACTCACTGTGCAGCCCAGGCAGGCTGTGAACTAAGGCAATCTTTCTGCCTCAGCTGCCCTAGTGCTGGGATTTTAGGTGTGCAACACCACGGCCAGCTAATTTCTAGGTGGTGCTGGGGAGTGGGACGCAGGGCCACGGGCGTGCTGAGCCAGCGTTTCTACCGCTGAGCTCCGTCTCTTCCCAGAAGTCACCATTTCCTCGACTTCATTGTTTGCTATGCCTGTGCATGTCGTTACGCTGCATGCGCAGTGCTTCGGTTTTTGTGCCCGCACGTACTGAGTGTAGACTTCACATAGAGATTTCACACTCTACATAATCTTCACACAATTTTCCTAAACTCTTACCTTTTTGAAATGTACACACTTGTATTCAAATAGGTTATTTATTCATTTCTCTATAGTAATCTGGTCTATGAATCACCAGAATATACTTATTTTCTACCAATAGGTCATGAGGTTGTTTGTGCTGCTGCTGTTTGGTTGGTTTTGTTTTGTTTTTTCATTAAACGACATTGCAGCAAAAACTTCTAATTGTTCTCTTTGTGCACGTGTAGATTGAAGGGCAAACGCGTCAACTTGGCTAACTATTTCTTCCGATTGGTGCCAGCACAGGTCTTACCAGCAGCACATAAGACGCTTCGCCATCCTCCTTTCTCACCAACAGCTGGGGTCTGTCTGAGCTCCTTCCTCATTGCTGGGACACGGTACTCAACACTCACGTCTGAGGGGAGGAAAGGTTTGGTTAGCTCAGCTTCAGAAGGTCTCAATCCGTTTGTGGGCATCTGGCCCTGGTGGTCATGATGGACAGCCCAGGAGAGAAGCTGCTTATCCCCCGGCAGCCAGGAAACAGCGAGACAAAGGAGGTGGAGCCAGCAAGGGCGGGATACCCTGCCGGGTCTTGCCACAGCCACCTGCCCCTTCTCTTCATAGGAAGTCAATGGATTAATCCCCTAATACAGTTGGCCCCATGAGCCAGTCCCCTTCCAAGTACAGGACACTTGCACGTGACATTCAAGATCCAAACCATACCAGGCTTCTATCAGCCAGGACAGCCATATCCTGCTGCAGTAAGAAACAGCCACAAAATCTTAGCAACTTAGTTCAAAGGTTTATTTCCCGCTCATGAAGCTCTGGCCGTCACAGTCACTCCAGGATCCAACCTGACACTAGCTTTCAATGGCAGGGAAAAGGAATGAGCCTACTCTGAGCTATTTAGTAACTTAGCAGGACTCTGTCTTAGAATTTAAAAAGGCTAGGGATGTAGTTCAGGGAAAGGCCTTGGGTGCAACCCCAGTAAACCCCCCAGCCCCAAGTAAAGAACAGAAATAGATTTCTCACACTTTTGGAAGCTGGAAAGTCCAAGACTGAGTCGTCAGCACTGGGTTCTGGGGAACTAGCACATCAGCCGAGAGCGCTTTTCTAGCAAGCACGGAGCCCTGGATTCAACCCCAGCACCGCTTAAGCTGGGTGTGGTGGCACATGCCTGTAATCCCAGCACTTGAAAGGCTGAGGTAGGAGGATTGCTGTCAGTTTGGGGCCAACCTGGGCTACGTAATGAGTCTAGGACCAGCTCTGGACTAGAATAAGATTCTGTCTTTTTAAAAAAAAAAAAGTTGCCAACAGTTGGCCACTTAAGAATGTTCCTGCTGCATCTTCAAGTAGCAGAAAAGTGGAAGAACAACCTAGCCCAATGCTGCGTGAAACTTCTTTGGTTATTTTTGAAGCCTCTTTTTAAAAGACTTTAATCCTATTAGTGAGGAAATGGCCAAATGGCCTAATTACCTCTTCAAAAACTCAATGCTATGTCATTGGTAACACCCAAATTTTGGAAGGGATTAAAATTTTGGAGGAGACTGAAGCATTCAAAACATAGCATCTATTTTTCTATGAATTTTAAAAATAACTTGGTAGAATTTTTATATCTGGATATTAATACTTTGATGGCTATATGAATGATAAATATTTTCTTCTGGAATGTATCCTTACTTTCCATTTGGTTTAAGGTGCCTTTGTTCATGGAAGGGAACTCACAATTCATTTGGCTAGAACTCTCTGTTTTAGTTTAAAAGTCTTTGGGATTAGAAATTTTTGTGTCTTACTTAATTACCCATGTACTCTCTTTTGAAGCCATTTTTCATTTGTTTTTATTTTTCTTAAATGATCTTTCAAATTAGAGAGAAGATAGCTTTCCTGAGGTGATGCACACAGGTGGGCAATTGAGGAGACCAAGGAGGTGAACAGAGCCTGCCGCGTGGTAATGGGAGTAAGGTTGTTAATAAGGGAGAAAGTTAGCAGGTAGCGCAGAGACTTACACACCTGTGACCGCTGGAGAGATGACGTCAACTTGAGGGAATCAGGAACCACACCTGAGTTAGGGTTTGGGAACCACGCCTAGATTGGGAATTGAGAACCAGCCTGGATTAGAGTGTGAGTGATTTGTGGGCTGGCCAATGAGGGAAGAGCGCCCACCCAGATGTGGGCGGTCCACCTGGAACTTGAATGTATAAAAGGACGCGTGTTCCAGTTTCTTCCTCTCGGAAAGCTCTCGCCTTTGCGATTGCCTACGGACGCGGATTTGCCATCCGCAGCCGACTCTTACCTCACCGGTGTCCTGCAGTCCTGGCCGGGAGATCTGCTTCACGGCTGAGCAGCCATCTTGGACCGTCTCTATCCTCGGATTTGTAAGCCTTCCTAATAGATCCTTTTTGTGATAAAATCTGTAAATTCTGCCTTTTGAAAGAACCCAAACTAATACAGATTTTGGTACCGGGAGTGGTTCGCAAGAGACAGAATTCCAATGGTCTTCCCTAAGATATCTAGTGATTTCTGGGATTGGTTACCTAATGCTATGAGACCTAAAGTTGCTGGGCCCCACCCCCACCCCCCTTCTAATAGTGTAGGGAGAACCGATGGCCCATGGCGTGAACTGTTTGAAATGACACAGGTAGTGGATCTTTTTGATTATCCTGATCGCCACTTGTGGGGAGTGATGCATTTGGTAATTGTCTATATGATATATTTGAGAACTTCTGGAAAAGTAGAAAATATGACGCTGCTTACAGCTCCTCTTAGCACCTTTGGACAAACTAATGAAAGAGAACAAGTTGCTCAGAGATTCAGACTTCGGATGTCAGACACTCATAGACTCCTTGAGAACATCTAAGCGTGTCTGGAGAAACATCTTCTGTCCTTTAGCCATAGGGCTGAGATTACTGAAAATCAAGCTCAAGCCCTCATAATCACACTAGCTGAACTACAGTGCCAGGTCAGTGCTCAGCCAAGAAGGGTGTCTGAATTTAAAGTGAGGGTGCTAATAGGAAAGAGTGGGACCCACCACTTGGGATGGAGATGTGTGGGAAGAGCAGGGAGACAGTGAGGAATCCACAAATTCGAAGAGGTTATTTGCCAGAAGAAGGGATTCCCCACCCGCAGCACCAGAGGCTTCCCCACCCCTGCCCTCTGTGCCTTTGAATTCTCCACTCCTAACTGAGGAAAATCATCCTGTGTTGCCTATGGAGACAGTCAGGAAGCTCCCTGATAGGATGACCAGGCAGGACAAGGCTGGTGCTCTTCAGGACCTGCCTGAGGGCCCACCTACCTGTCTTTTCTCCTAGGCCAATAAGCAGGGTTAAGTCTCAGAAAGCCCCTTAGGGGGAGGTCCACAGTACCACCCACGAGGAGGTGTGATACACCTCCAAGGAACATCTTGAATTTTCCAATTCTCACAAGCAGAGGTCTGGGGAACAAGTATGGGAGTGGATTCTAAGGGTATGGGACAAGGGTGGAAGGAATATGCATCTGGACCGGTCTGAATTTCTTGACATGCGTCCATTGAGCGGGGATTCAGGATTTAATGTTATAGCTTGTGAACTTAGAAAAGGTACTAATGGTTTATTCGGTTGGTCAGCAGAAATATGGATACTTCATATTTAAAGCATACCAGGCCCAAACTTGCTGGTTCCTTGATCTTGCGCTTCACACATTCTAGAACTGAGGGAAATTAGTTTTTGTCCCTTACAAATTGTCCAGTGTGCAGTATTTTGTTAGAATAGCACAAAATAGACCAACACACGCGACTCCGCTCACCTGGCCTGCTCACGCGATTTCTTCAGATGTTATGTGTTGTTGGCAGCAGCGGTCACATTCTCCTTCTTTCTTTAATTCCTTTCCTTCTCTCTTTTTCTTTTTGTACCCAGAGTCTTTGCACTGAGCTACATCCCCAACCTTTGTTTTTTGTTTTTGTTTTTGTTCTTTTTTTTTTTTTAATTTTGAGGCAGGATCTCATGAAGTTGCCCAAGTTGGGCTTAAAGTTGCAGTTCTCCTGCCTCAGCTTCCCATGAGTGCTGAGGTCACAAGCAGGTGCCCCCATGGAGACAGGATCTTGCTGAGCTGCCCAGACTTGGCTAAAACCTGCAACTCTCCTGCTCCAGCCTTCCACAGTGCTTCCAGGCCGTATTCCTGTTAACTGACCTTCTCTCAGTAAAGCCTAGCGTCACTTCCCCCTTCACCGCGTGAGTGTCACCACCTTTCACCTGAGCTGCGTCAGGCCAGCATTTCTGTTCTGCTCCTGCACCCTTCAGCTGTGACCTCAGAGCTGCCAGTTTTCTCATGTCCAGGGAGTAAGTCCAGTGAGGTGATATGGGAGAATGCGGGCTCTATGGCCTGTAGAGGACACCCTGGGGTGAGCGGGTGACTGGTGCTGGGTCGCAGAGGGAGAGGTTATAAGAAAGAAGTGAGCAATTGTTCATACCTCTTAGGTGGGAAAGAGCCAGACTCAGATGAGGAAAGGAAAGATGATGCTTGAGAAGTAGAAAGGAAAACTTGTCCAAAGAACAAGCCAAGTCAGTGTCCTGTGGCCACCACCCTGGACTTCCGGGAAGAGGGGACAGACAGGCAAGGGCTCCAGCAGCGTCTTCTGGTTCTCCGGCCACCAGGTGATGGTGTCTACCTCAACCGTTCCATGAGTCTGTGAGGTCACTGAAGAGAGAATGGGGAGCTCAGCAGGGCTGGGGTTCAGCCCCTGCAAGTCCCCTCTCCTCGGGATTCCTAGAGTTTCTGGGGTGAGGGAAGGTGAGCTGAGTGACCACTGTGTTCCGGCTCAGTCTCTCCTCTGGCCTCCTCAGCGCCCACCATATGTATGGAGGGAAATTAGCCAGTGTGAGTCATCCTGAACCACAACAAGCAGAGTTGCTTGTAAGACGCGCAACTGACCCACAGAACAGCAGTGGCTACTGCCTTTTATTCTGTTTCTAGAAAATTTGAAGAACAGGAGAACTACATTCGAACTGAGCTGGAAAAGATTGGAAAATCTAAGAATGGACGAGTCTTCGGAAGACGGCCCTCTGAGCTTTGAAACCACAGCCTTCACTTTCTTCGTCGTCCTTCTGATCTGCCTCATTTGCATCTTCATCCTGTTGATGGTTTTCTTACACAAATGGTATAAAGTTATGCTGATAAGTTGGAATCAGATTTCAAGTCACAGTACAAACATATCTAGAAAGAATATGAAACAACTTAAAATAAAAGTCTTGTTGCAGCTATTGACATTTTCCATCTCAGGATTTTAGAATCTCCTGTTTAAAAGTGAAATTCTCATGTCCCAGTTTAGGGATGAACAGGGTCATTTTTCCTTTCCTGAATATGTTTCTTTGCATGATTGTTTTCAGTTTCCAAGACAAGAAAGATGAAGAGATAGAAGAAGTTCCTTGTACAGACGCTAATGGGGGCGACTGTTCACCTGGGGAGAAGACAGGCAGTGCACGAAGCCACAAGAAGTGTGTACCTGAGGATGTGGGAGAAGACCACTTCCGTGTGATAATGTTGACTCACATGCATGAGTTTTCAAAGCCCTGTAAATTGGTTTTCTAGGATCGGCATGCGAGTCATGGACTTGAACGCACCGGCGAGGCCTGGCATTCTGATACACAGACAGAGTAAGGAAGTGGTGGTTATGCCCTCAGGGAACGGAGAAGCTGAGAAGGCAGAAGAGGATGGCATGGAAGAGAGCCAAGAGCTTGAAAATACTGGAGAAATCAGCCAAGAGGTGACACGCTTTTCTGTTTTCAAGGGGAAATTTAGAGTTGACACTGGATTGCAAAGCATGAGAATTAATCACTGAGGGTGGTGTTGCCAAACTTAGGTTTGTATCTGGGATGAATCCAATGTTCATACTTGGTTTTTTTGTTTTGTTTTGTTTTTTGCAACAGGATCTCACTCTGCAGCCCAGGCTGGCCTTGTACTCAGGGCAATCCTCCTGTCTCGGCCTCTTGTGTGCTGGGATTACAGGTGTGTGCCACCACACACAGCTTATCCAACGTCCATAGTCTTTTTTTTTTTTTTTTTTTGAGTGTTAAGCGCAGAACCTTCACACTGAGCTACTTCCCGTTCATTCTCTTTTTGTAATTTTTGATTTTGAGATAAAATCTCAGGCTGGGCTTGAAATTGTGATCCTCCTGCCTCAGCCTCCCAGAATGCTGGGTCTATAGGCCTGAACCACTGGGATTGCCTGTCCAGTTATTAAGCAATTTCTCTAAGGATATTATTTCAGATTATTAAGCTGGTTACATATGCAAGAAGCATACTTATTCATTATTCTTACATTTGTGTTTCTCCTAGTGATTTCATTTTTTCTTAGACTTTTAGGAATTTAAAAGTATAAGAAGCCAAAAAACAGGTGCATTCTTCATTCTTACACTTGTGTTTGTTGTAATAATTTCCTTTCATTTAGTTTTTCTTAGACTCCTGGCATCTTGGAGCTATAAGAGACCTTGTAGCTCATCTAGGGATACAACTACCTTTCGTCTTGCAGATGAGACAAACTGGTCACTTATTCCCTGAGGCCAAGCTCAGGACCACCCACCCCCACCCCCACCCCATGGCTGGCCTGGTTCTGGGCTCCTTCACAGCAGCACACGAGCACTGCCAAGCTCTTCACAGCTCCACACCAGGGTCTCCTAATGACAAGTGCACACGCCCTTCTCCTGCAGGACCATGTGACTCTTGGGTTTGACATTTATTTGTGTGTTTGTTTATTTTCTGAGGCAAGGTCTCACTCTGTAATTCTGAACTCACCAGGGAGCCCAGGCTGGCCTTGAACTCAAGCCTCAGCCCCCTCTGTGCTAGAATTGCAGGTGTGCGTCACCATGCCTGGCTAATATTTAGGTGGTGCTGGGGACCTTGTGCATATTAGGCAAGCAAACACTCTGACTGCTGAATACATCAAATAATATCTGAATGTGATCACAGAAATATTCAAATGTGATTGTGATTCTCATTGTTTTCCTGTATCATTTATGAGAAATACTTTTTCTGTTTCTTGTTAGCAATGTACACAGCACCTATAGTTTTAAAAGCAAGGCTTATTATGTTGATAAATCCACATTCCTTTCCCATCCCCATATAGGGTAAAAATTTGCAGAAAACACCCAAGCCTGTCACTAGGACTCCTTCAGGTGTTGAGAGCCAAAAAAGACCTTTAAAAGGAGTGACATTTTCCAAGGAGGTGATCGTTGTGGACCTTGGGACTGAGCGCACCCAGCCTCGCATCTCTGCTCGGGAACATAAAGAGAGGGAAAGGGGCTCAAAAAAGGCAAACAACAGAAGGATCGCGATGACTGAGTCACAGAGCGGCTGAAGTCACGTGACAGGAACTCAGCAAGTGCAGATGGTGTCATACCTGTTGCAGAAAGAAGCGTGCCACACGCGGAATTCTGTGAGTAAAGTACTCAGAGCTTGAATGTCGTTTTTCTTACAAACTCAAATCTGTGGTAAATAAATTGTAGTTAGTGTCCTTAGAACTTTGTCTACTCACTATCCTAACATGCGTTCTTTAGAGGCACTTTTCAGACAGGCCATCCTCCGGATGCTCAGATCCCAGCGTTCATTGTCAAGCGGTCCAGCCTCAGGGAGATGCCCGGTCCCTAGGACCAGGGCCCTCCCCGTGTTGCCCTCCTGCGGAACTCTGCCCTGAAACCTTTCCTGGATTGACAGTTGCCTTCTAAGACTGGCGTAAGAAGTGTCCTACTGCCAACAAAGCTTCCTGTTCCTTTAGGGAAGTTCTGAGATTATATTATGTTTTTATGTCCATAGTTGAAAGTCTACTGTCCATGTGTGGAACCTGATAGTTCAGATCAGTGTGGCATGATTCAGTCACTGCAGTCAATATCTGTGCAGTGTGCCAGGGACCATGGAAACTAAAGAGCAGGGATCCCGGCAGGGGGGCACACATGGCCGGAGGGCCACTGGGGTCCGAGGCCGGCCTGTGCTGCGCTGCGAGTTCAGGAGCAGCCTCAGCTACAGAGCAAGACCCTGTCTCAAAGTAAATAAATAAACAAATAAGAAATAAATAGCAGAAAACACAGTCTGTGAGATGGGGCTCAGCTCCTTGGCCAATAAATTTCTGCTCTTTAGCTGGAGGGCACACAGAAGGTGACTGAAGATGTGTTCAGGGGTCATCACGGCACCCTTGGGTGGGGGGGCGGGCCTGTGGGGTGGGCTAATATTTTTTACATTTATAAGTTGTCTATTTTCCCCATGTTATTAATATGCGATACATAATGTTTACGCTCTACCTGAGGATTTTGTGTACATATATATTGTGTCAAAATCACAATCCTTCCCCTCCCCCTGTGTCCCTCCTACAACTCCCTACAAAAGATATTCAGGTTATTATTACATCATTCAGATTTCTTAGGCTAAACTTACATAAAAGACCAACTAAATGAATTGCTACATTAAATAAACATAAGTCTTTATCTCAAAAGTATATCACACATAAAGCAATAGATATAATGGCGATCTTAGTTATTTCAGAATTTTTTAAAGAGTTCTTCCCAAAGAGGAGCAGGAAGAAATGAGCAAGATCATTATTACAAGTTTAGTTACAGAGCATGAGATTGAGACTTAAAATTCGAGAGTCACAGGTTGAAGTAACAGCCAACTGAGTCTTAGCCACTGGAGTAAGGCTATGTGATCTTTTATCTTTACCACTCAATGACAGCTTCAGGGAAAAGACCCCAAGAAACACTCACTTATTTACCAACCCTTACTGTTTTTAGAACTAATGATATCCCACAGCAAAACCACTGCCTTCTGCCATGTCACCCACAGCTAAATATCTATACACATCATACACACCAAAATTTCACAGATTAAGATTTTATACCAATTCCCCATGTTGAATACAATTATTATATTTTGCAAACTAGTATATTATTAAATAGTAATAATGGGGGAAGGCTCACAGATTTGATGAGGCAGCTGGTGCTGTTTTAGAAGGATTCCAGTGAAATGATTCAAATGCCAGTCTGTTTTTTGTCACACTTTCTTCTTAGGTGTTTCCTTTACTCCATGTTTTTGGGGGCTGCTTGTCTCTCTGCTTCTCTAGATTCCTTCAAGTATTTTCTGCAGTGCTGGGATAATGGTCGCAAATTTCTTTAGGGATTCTTGGTCATGAAAAGATTTTACTTCTTCAATTTTCAGGGCTAATTTTGCTGGATACAACCACCTGACACTTGCAGAAGGGTGCTGCTCCAGGCTCTCCTTGCCTATAAAGCTTGCCTCGAGGAAGGCTGCTCTGGAGCTCACCATCCTCCTGTCTCAACCTTCCAGAGTGCGGGGATTCCAGCTGTGCACCCCCAGGCTGGGCTACTTCTACTGCAACTTTCACACATTCTTGATAAGTGATCAGTTACTAGGAAATTAATTTTCATTTTGGCACAGGCACTCCATTCATCTCCTGGTGACTGATCACTGGAAGTTCCACTTGTGGAAGTTCCAGTAGCAGTCGCCCAGCGTGGGGGCGCACGGCTGGAATCCCCGCACTCCGGAAGGTTGAGGCAGGAGGGTGGTGAGCTCACCCCAGCCTTGGCTACACAAGACTGTGTTTCAGAAGTGAAAGAATGAATAAAAGAGAGAGAGATGGATGATCCTGGTAAAGGTGAGAAACGGCATCCTCACGAAATGGAAATCTAACTTGGTAGACCTCTCTGGTGTAATTAAAAACCTTTTCAGCTGTGGGTTTGGTAAGTCCTCTGAGGCTTACACTGCGATGTACTGCAAAGCTTTTGTTAACGTGCACGTTCGTTTGCTTTTGCACACAGGACTTAGGGACAGAGAAGAAAGAAAGTGTGAGGGACCCAGGTGTTGCGGGGAAGATGGGCAAATGTTTTGACAACCTAAGCTTAATATCCCCACGCTGTGGCTGCATGCTGTTCACTGGAGGCCAGGCACTAGGTCCAGCCCACACGGGAGGGGAGCAGATGACACAGTGGTGCCCACACCAAGAGGCAGGGGACGGGAACCATCTAAGCAGCCTCCTACCCTGGAGGCTGGGTGATTACTGCCCCATGTGGCTGGAAGAGCAGGTGCCAGTCCTCCCTGGGGGTATCTGAGCTCCCCCTACCGAAGATGCCTCTGATTTTAGAGCGGTTAAGGTCGCTGTGCCGCAATGCCCTGACAGGGAGAAGTGGGACTCTCCGACGGGTAAAGGAGACCCCAAAGAAGTTTTGCAGAGGAAAGAATATTTGAGGAAAGGCTTGGTGATGGCTAGAAGGGGCCCACCAGGCCGAGAGTCTTGCGAGTGGAGAGGCACAGGTGCTGGGCGCACCAGAGCTGCGTGCTGGGCAGGGTGCAGTCAGCACAGCTCTGCAAGGGGGCTGCAGAGCCCGGCGGGGCCAAGTCCAGGGAGTCCAGCCGGCCGGGAGGGCATGATGGGTCACTGAGGGGTGGGAAGTCGGGAGTTCCGTGGGAAGCCTGCTGTGCACGCAGAGGGGGAGGGGCCAGCCTGGGCCAAAGACCGTCAGGAAGCCCTTGCCAGGACCCCTGCAGCGGAAGGCCAGCGGCCAAAGTGGAACAAGATGGGGACACAGGAGACCTGAGACACACCCGGGCTGGCAGGTGGGCGACAGGGGCCCTGGAAGTCCGGGGTGGGCTCAGCGCCTTCCAGGTTGGATGACTCTAGGGGTGCCACCCTACAGAGGCCTGCCACCCCAGGCGGGAAAAGGAGCCAGTTTGGGTGTGAGGCGGAATGTCAGGCTGCTCCTCGGATAACCACCGGCCCTTCTTCCTGTCCAGGCCCCCCCGCCCCGCGTTGGGGCTGCCCACCTGCGACCCGGTGCTGCCCGTGGTGGGGCCCTTCGGAGGAGTCAAGCACGCTGTCGTCTTCTTCCTGTCTGCTGGGACCAGAACACGAACGTGGTCGCGCGCCGTCTCTGACCAGCTAGACACGGAGCGGCAGAACAAGACGAAGCCTGGGGGCCAAGCACGCTGGTCCCGGAACCCCAGCCTGGACTCGCTGTGTGAGGGGAAGTCAGTTTCCAACCCGTGTCGCGCTCTGCAGGGAGCTGGGCTTGGGCGGTCGAGAACCTCCTGTTACAGAAGCCCGGTCTGTACCCTATCCACCGAGGCTACGTAGAAAGTGGGTGGGAGAACGTGCCCGCCACCCCTCCCGACAGGACGGAGAATGCGGGGGACCCCAGCCGCTGTGCTGCTCAGGCTACTGCCAAGTTTGTGCCGAGACCGCTCCCAGGATCGTCTTAACCCACGACTGAGCCGGGAGGGAGATGGAGGCAGCCCCGCTGCAGGAGGAGGTAAGACCCCGCTGGTGGGCGCTGTTGGCTCTGGCTGGGGCGTCTGGTTAGAGGTGTGGATTGGGAGTACTCAGAATTTAGTGATGGTGGGTGGCTGAAAGCGGCCACCCGGAGAGGATGAGCATGAAACGCTGTTTTCCAGAGGTGCTTCCTGGGGCTGTCCCAGCAGCGCACCTATACTGAGTCTGCGCGCGTCACGCTCTACGTGGTGCTGGGTGCCAGACGCTGCTTACGGTCGGTCACGTTCACGCTACTGCTTCCTTGGTAACAGAATTCGCAAGTTAGCCGTGCACACGGTGGGCACTCTGTGGCCTCCGTACCACGGGGGCTGACCTATGGTACGGTCTGGCGGTGCACACTCTATCGTCTTTGTTATGGTGTGGATGTGCAGCGTTCCCCCAAAGCCTCATGTGTCTGGAAGGTGATTAATCATGGGGTTAATCCATTGGTTTCCTGCGCTAAGAAGTGGGGCCGGGTCCGAGTGGGCAGGCAGGTCCCTGGGGCTTGACCTGGAAAGGTCACCCACTAGGGCCTGACCCGGAAGGCTGTACCTTCCTTGCTGGCACCCCCATCTCTCTTTCTGCTTCCTGCTGGCACGCTCTGACCAGCTTTTCTCTATCTAGACCCTCCACCATGCCCTAGCACTACAGTAGGCCGCCCATGAGTGGACTGAGGCCTTTGGAAATGTGGATTAAAACACACATTTCTTCCCTTGAGTCGTGGGTGTTATGTGTCTGCCCCGAGATGAAATAGTGACTAAGACACGGTTAACTTTGGACCCTCGCTAGCTGGAACGGGAGCAGAGGAGCTTGGCTGTTAGGGCTTGTCATGGGGTTCTTTCTGGCCAGCAGACCTGAGCACACTCCTGGGCAGGGCCTGTCGAGCAGAGCACTCTTCTCTTTCCGCTTCTTCCTGCTGGCGGGAAGGCTACGTCGGGAAGGCTGTGTCGGATCTCCAAGGGAAACTGCACGCTGGGGAAGTTCCTTGTGTGGGCTCTGACCATGGTGGGAGGCCATTCATCCCACCATGGCCAGGAAACACAGCTAACACTGGCCCCTTGTTATAGACTGCCAGGTACAAAGAAATAAAGGAACTTGCCTGGGGTGACTCGGTCAGCAAGCGATAGAGCCAAGAGTTGAATCTAAGCTCTGGCGTCGGAGCCTGCCAGTGCGCTCCTGCTGCCCTGGGACAGTTCAGCACGCTGACTTTGCAGGTAGCAAGCACACTCTTCTCCTCGGCTTTCTACACTCGCACTCTCCTCTCCTCCCTCTAGATGGCATGATTACCCCTTGCCTGCACCGCCTGCTGCGCGTCCTGCCCACCTCCCCTAACTAGCACACCTGAGCGGGCACTCATCTTCCTTGGCCTGCAACGACCTCTCTCGTCCGTGCCAGCTGAACTTCAGTTCTCCTCCCGACTCACTTCAGGGGATGTCTTTTCCCACTCTCACGAGCCAGTGTATTCCACCAGTATTTATTTATTGTCTCCTCTGCATGCTGGGTATGGGGGATTTTCTGATGTGAAAAACGGATGATCAGTTGTAAATTACTGAAATTTGTATTAGCTACCAGCAGTGGCTTTCATTCTTTTAAAAGTAGAACAAAAATCAAATCAGAATGGGTCGGACTTAGACGTGCAAACGGAAACAAGAAAAAGTAGGCAAAACTCTCGAAGAATTGGGCATAGGCCAGGACTTTCTCAATGAAACACCCAAAGCACAAGAGATGGCACCAAGAACGGACAGATGAGATGAGAGGAAATTAAGAAGCTTCCACAATCAGCAGAGTGAAGAGAGTGCCCACAGAACAGGAAGGGATATGTGC
Organism: Ctenodactylus gundi; assembly: GCA_004027205.1. Taxonomy (NCBI): domain Eukaryota; kingdom Metazoa; phylum Chordata; class Mammalia; order Rodentia; family Ctenodactylidae; genus Ctenodactylus; species Ctenodactylus gundi. The sequence continues at coordinate 3,292 of PVKB01006117.1, read as the reverse complement.
CAGCTACTCCCCAGACTCAAAGCCATTACCTAGAAAAAAACAGGAACTGAGAAGACAGACCCCTCAGAATAAAAGACCCAAACAAAAAATGGGAATCTGAAATAAACAGTGCTCTGAAGAAGAAGTCTGAATGGCCAATAAATACACGAAAAAATGTTCAACATCTTTAGCCATAAGAGAAATGCGAATTAAAACAACACTGAGGGTCCATCTAATGCCAGTAAGAATGGCTGCAGTTAAAAACTCAAAAAGCAGGACTGGAGGAATGGCCCAGTGGTTAAAATGCTTGCCTGGCAAGTGCATCACCTCTGTTCCACAGCACCACAAAAGCCGGGCGTGGCGGCACACACCTGTACTCCCAGCACTCAGGAGGCTGAGGCAGGGGAGTGCCGTGAGGCCAAGGTCAGCTGGGACTCCAAAGTGAGTTCCAGGCCAGCCTGGGCTACAGAGTGAGTCCCTGTCTCAAACCAAACAAACAAGCGAACAAAAAAACTCAAAAAGCAACAAATGCTGGCAAGGCTGTGAGGAAAAAGGAGCCTCCTACATTGTTGGGGGAACTGCACACTGGTACAGCCACTGCGGGAAGCAGTGTGGCGATTCCACAGCAAACCGAACATCGGCACCCCCTTTGGGCCAGCTGCACCTCTCCTGGGATCTTCCCCACGTACTATCGTGATACATGCATACTCATGTTTATAGCAGCACAACTGATAACAGCCAAATCTTGGAAGAAGCCAATATGCCCGAGTACAGATGACTTGGATAAAGAAGATGTGACACACACACACACACACACACACACACACACTCTCTCTCTCTCTCTCTCTCTCTCTCTCTCTCTCTCTCTCTCTCTCAATACCTTCTAAATAGCTTGGAACACACAAACATGACAAATAGTTCGTCCGAACACAGATTTCTGGCTGCCCTGCCCCTCGAGGCCGGCAGGCCTGTGCAGCCGCAGCTGGAGCACAGGCCGCGCAGGGTCACCACAGGTGGTACGGAGCTGCACTGGGCGCAAATGTGCAGAGGGGTAGCGCGACCTGTATGAATGGAATTAAACGGAGGCGCGGGCATCATAATTACAACGAGGAAGTAGAAGAGGGACTTCTCAGAAGCAGAACCTCAGCAGCTTTCAGATCGCCCGTGATCTTCTCTGATTCTCTGCTGGGCTCTTTGCTGACATCAATCTAAGACGTAAACTCTTTCTGCAAAGTGCAGTTAGAGACCGAAATAATTTGGGCTTACCCCAGCACAGGTCGGTTATGGGGGAAAACAGACACACTTAGGGAAGTCTGCACTGCTTGCTCTCTGAGCCTGTTCACATTATCCTGGCTGTACTGCAAGATGCCACGCAAAGACGTCCAGTTTGCCACTTCATTACCCGCTCAAATCCAATGACATCTGCCTCAAACTATTGAAACTTTTTAGACCGATTTTTTTTCTTGTGGTTCTAGCGATGGAATGCAGGGAGCACTGCGTTAGATTTTCTGCACCACCCTCACCCTTTCTTTGAGCCAACTCCTGCTAAAGTTGTACACATTGGCTTTGAACTTGTAATCTTCCTGCCTTAGCCTTCTGTATAGCTGGGATTACAGGTGTGCTCACCTGGCCCAATTTAACTAGTTATCTACATAAAATAACTTTTCCATTTACAATACTGAAATCAATACATTTTGAACTGGGGTAGGTGGTACATGCCCGTAATCCAGTGCTATGGGAGACTAAGGTGGGGGGTGGGGTATCACAAGATGGTGCCCACACTGGGCACCTGATAGAAAACCTGTCTCAAAAAATGATAAAGCCTGAGGATATATTCAATGCAAAGTCCCCGAGTTCAATTCCCAGTACCCTCCCCCAAATTACATATCTGAGGAGTAAGCCCAGGGCCATTGTCCTGAGCTATATCCCCAATTCGTATTTTATTATTTTTGTAATGGTCTCACTAAGTCAATGAGTTGCCTAGGCTAGATTCAAACTTGCATTCTTCGTTTTACTTAAAACGTTTATTCAACAACAAATTTAATATAAAAATGTAATGACGCCATTTTCAGTGGCAGTGACACTTTGGAGAGGGGACATGGACTTCCCAGTGGGACAACCACGAAGCCCACCCCAAACACCCACAGATCTCGTACAAGATTCACAAAGAGATCAAATCCCTGCACTAGCTTGCCTGCCACCATTTAATTCTAATAACTTCTTGTCTATATATGATTATTTAGTTTTTGCTCCAGAGGGTGAGCTTTGCTCATGGCGTTTACTCCGCAGGCACAGGGCAGTTCTGAACGGGGATTTGTGGCCCGAATTTGCTCTCTTCCTGCCTCAGCCATCCAGAGGTCTGGGATTACAGGCTGCGCCACTGGGCCTGGCTCCCAAAGCACATTTGAATGAAATTATTCCCACTGTGATCAGTTTTTTGAGTAAACAATTTTTGTCCTCGTACATTTTAGTGATTATAGCTTCTACCTTCGTAGGTATTGTAGTGAAGGCTTGTTTGCTGCAGGTACAAATGGTACCTAATACGATGGGATGTTCCATCAGTAAAATTCTTTCTGAATTGGATAAGCAGCGAGCAGGTACCTATCCTACAAAAAAAAAAATGTGGCCTATCAACTGCCGTTCCAGCTCTCCTCTAGAGGTCTTTTTTAAAATTGAGACTAGGTCTTGCTCTGTAGTCCAGGCTGGTCCTGAACTAACTAGGTAGTCCATGCGGGCCTCGAACTCACGGCAACTCTCCTTCGGCCTCCTTCCAAAGAGTCGGTGCAGGGCTTCTTGCTACAGGGTAAACACCTCATTAACATCCACTTACCGTTAAGTACAACAACCTGCATTCACCTGCGCTTGTAATCATCTTTTGTTACCGCTGAAGGACTATCTCATGAGTCAAATGTGTTTGTGAAGGAGCCGGCACCTGGAAGTTCCGGCCCAACGGCCAGGCGCGGGGAAGGAGGCGGGCTGGGCGTCCGCGGAGACAAAGCCTCGTGCCGCGGCGGCGGGAGCGCGCTGCGGTTCGGCGCCCGCTCGGGGACCCGCAGCGGCAGGGCGGCCTCGGGCCGCCGTGCCGCCACCTCGCCGCCTGGCTCCCCGCCCGGCTCCCCGCCGCGCTTCCTGACACCGGAAACAACTGCCGTGTATCACAAGGAATCCGGCGATGCCTCGCAGTGACACGGCTCGGGAGCGACGCCCTCGGCGGGAGGCTGAGGCTGACCCCGACCGTCGCCGTTGGCTAGACGCTGGAGAGGAGCGAGGCCGACGGCGGGCCCGCCCTCTCGCCCGCCCCCCCCCCCCCCCC